>JBBBDQ010001459.1:2172500-2302500 GCA_037127315.1 Ascarosepion bandense
TACAACCATGCTACTCTCCCATCAATCAATATTAAACCCACTATATTAAAAAAAACACTATTATTAGCATGCACCACACAAGTACCCTTTCACGATGCCTTAGGCAATATTTATACACAAATAGATGGTATTGCGATGGGATCTCCTTTAGGTCCCCTCTTTTCTAATTATTATATGGCAAATCTAGAAAATAAAATAATTAATGACAACAATAAACCCTCTATATATGTAAGATACATAGATGACATCTTTGTTTTAGCTAAGAATATCGATCAAATTAAATATCTTAAAAACAAATTTGAAAGTCACTCCGTCCTCAAATTTGAATTTAAACTTAATATTAGTAACAAACTACCATTCCTTGATGTATTCATTGATTCTAGCACACATAAATTTACTACATCTCTATATAGAAAACCAACTAGCATAAATTCGTGTCTTCTTAATTATAATAGTGAATGCCCCCAACGATATAAGTTAGCTGTTATAAAAGCTTACTTCAATGCACACAAATGATATCTTCTTCCAAATCTATATTTTATAAAGAATTACACAACAT
This sequence comes from Ascarosepion bandense, assembly GCA_037127315.1. NCBI lineage: Eukaryota > Metazoa > Mollusca > Cephalopoda > Sepiida > Sepiidae > Ascarosepion > Ascarosepion bandense. The sequence continues at coordinate 2,173,060 of JBBBDQ010001459.1, forward strand.
TAAGCAAACACTAGACAATAATGGATTTCCTAACTCCGTTATTGATCAACAAATTAAAATGTATCTCAACAAAATTAACAATAGCTCTAACAATAATGATAATATTAATAATAATGGTTTACATCAAAATAAACATAACACTATTAACTTATACTATTGCAACCAAATACATAATAATTATAAACAAGATGAAAAAACTCTCAAAAACATAATACGTAGAAATGTTAAAACAGTGGAAAGTAATAATCAAATTAAACTCATTATATATTATAAAAAGTTTAAAGCAATTAACCTCATAGTCTATAATAACACAACAAGCACTAAACTAAATTCTCTACAAAAAAACAATGTAGTGTACCAATTTACATGCCCATTCAGAGATTGCATCTCTGATACTAATAAAAAACCTAGTACATATATTGGTTTTACTACAACCACGCTCTCCCGTAGACTTACATGTTATCTTTCTGATCAGAGTACTATTAAACAACATTTCTCTGAAAAACATAAACAGGTAGGTAATATCAGACATATTTTTGTCAACAATACGGTGATCCTTACTCATACACACAGTAAGAGGAACCTACAGATATTGGAGGCCAAATACATCAAATCAAAACAACCAACACTCAATAAAATCAACTTTAAAACAGGAAATAACATATTACATTGCATTTGACTACATGGTTTTGTTGTCATTTTGCGCTATCCCGCGGTGTGACGTCATAAAACCGCATCGCAAACTTAAGAACTGTGTTTATTATTTTTGGTAACTATTATTGCCGTTGCCAAGCGGAGTTTTAATTCAACACAAAATAAAATCGTCGGTGATAGTGGATTTTATAATATTTCAGTTTAAACAACCTCTCTGAAGATGGTTCATGTGAGCCGAAAGCTTAGAAGAAAACCAATAAATAATTATCCAAATGTTGGAGAATTTTTGTCTTTATTTTCAACTGAAATTAAAGCCAAAATACGACGTTTAGAACGGCTCATGATTAAACATAATAGACATTCATTGTCTCTTTTATTTAACAGCATATGTTTAGAATATATATATTATCCCACGTCTATGGCACGTCTCGGAGCTTCAGGCGTTATGCAATCATCAGGTGCATATTTCAGACTGACAGTTTAATTGTTTTTAATTTAAATTCACTCGATGTTCATGGGAAGTAAATCTTATAGAAGTAAGTTAATTTTTTTTAGATAACAAGATTAAGATTTGAATATTCTAAGATTACATGTAGATAATCATTTAAAATGTTAATTTAAAATTTAAAATTAAAATAAAATATATTAAAAATACTAAAATGCAGAGAGAAAAGATCATAAACCATAAAACTTTAAAATTTACATATTCAAATATTGCATGTAGATAAAATCAAAATTTTAAAAATTTAAATATAATAAAATAAAGTAAAGATAAAAAAATTTAATAATTAATAATTTAAAAATAAAAATTAAACAATATAGATAGCAAAAATAAAAGAGGTTTAATTCATCATTGTTAAAAGCAATATTGCGGTGGAAAGAAAGAAAGAAAAAAAGAAAGAAAGAAAGAAAGAAAGAAAGAGGGAAGGAAAGGGGAAGCATATAGAGGAATCTATATCAATCTGGGTCTAAGAATTTAAGTAAGTATTTCTTTCTATAAGAGCATGTTGTCATTAATTCACGTTTTATTAAGCAAATTAGGATTCTTGATATGGTTTAAGATGACAAAAAGTCAAAAAGGCATAGATTACATTCATCTCCTTTTCCATTGTAATGTTTGGATTTAGCTACGATATTCTAAGTAATAATTGGGTTGTTGATGTTTTTTAACTTCAAATAAGTATGGATAAAGCATTATTTTTGCTGTATTTACAGTTGTTTAAAGACAACATGTGGTTGTTAAATCTTATCTTCCATCTGTTAGAAGTTTTTTTATTTTTTTTTTTTTAATCATATCACCCCAAACAAGGCGATAACGCCACTGATGCGCAGAGGGCTACATAAGGGTAAAAAGAATGGAAAAGAGAAAGCCAGAAACCACATCCTACACAGGGAACAAGGGATGAGCCTCTTCACCTGTTCAATAGATGTGGGTGGAGTGTGAACCGGGCGATAGTTAAGTTTAGTCTATCTACTCCAATTGAAAAAAAAAGAAAAAAAGAAAAGAGTGAAAAGACTGGAAAAGAGAAAACGGAAACCGCATCCTAAACAGGAAACAAGGGATGAGCCTCTTCACCTGTTCAATAGATGTGGGTGGAGTGTGAACCGGGCGATAGTTAAGTTTAGTCTATCTACTCCAATTGAAAAAAAAAGAAAAAAAGAAAAGAGTGAAAAGACTGGAAAAGAGAAAACGGAAACCGCATCCTAAACAGGAAACAAGGGATGAGCCTCTTCACCTGTTCAATAGATGTGGGTGGAGTGAATGAACCGGGCGATAGTTAAGTTTAGTCTATCTACTCCAATAAGTGTCTCCAAAGTAAAATTTAATACCATTATCATCCGAATTAATTCGAGCTCTATAAACAATACATTCGGAGATACAATGGCCATTCAATGGGAAGATTTTATTTTTTCGGCAGTTTCAATTATTTTTAGAAGGGTCATTTTTGCTATTAGTTGGGTGACGGATGTTGTTTAAGTGTGCCAAATATTTAGGTGATATCATAGTATATTGTTGTGAATTATGTTTCTCAATTAAGCATCCTAGACAATCGCACCTACCTCCAATTAGCATGGACCAGGCTTACCTCTGAGAGAGTAAAACACTACGCCTCCTTGGTCTCACACTTTCAGCGAACCTCAAATGGAATGACTATATCGAATCCATTGCTAAATCCGCTGCTATGAAAGTCGGTTCTCTGTGCAAGGCCCGGAAGTTTTTTCCGTCTAAATCTATCCTGCACATATATAAATCTACCATCCGCTCGTGCATTGAATACTGTTGCCATATCTGGTCGGGTGCCCCTGCTATTTTCCTCCGGCTTCTCGACAAGGTACAGAGGAGGGTCTGTAATGTGATAGATACTGACTTGGCAGACGGCCTGCAGTCTCACTCGCACAGGCGCGAATTGGCTTCCCTGTGTCTCTTCTATAAATACTTTCACGGCTTCTTCTCCGATGAACTTAGATCACTGGTGCCCCTAGATACGAATTTGCACGAGATACTAGATTAGCAACTAGATCCCACCCTTTTACAGTGAAACCGATAAAATGCAACCGCAACTTCTACTCCAACAGTTTCTTTTCTCGCACTTCCCGACTGTGGAATTCCCTTCCACAAGACTGCTTATCCGGAGCCTACAATCTCCAGGAGTTTAAATGTGAGACATATAGACACCTCCTAGCAAACTAACTTGCTTCCATTCTTTCAAACACTTTTCTCGCCTACCCATCTATCTATCACCCCCCTTCTGACATTTCCTATATCTAACAACTCTTTCTATTTACCTCCCCCCATGTAGCGCAATAGTGGCAGTGGAATGCTTTTCTTGAAGTGAAATGATAAAAAAAAATTAATGTATTTAATTTTAGAATTGCCAAAATGTCTTTATTGCTTGAGTTAGTAATTAAACGAAATTGGATAGGTTTGTGTAGGTTGTTGCTGATTCTCTGGGTGTAATTAGATTCCCTGTTGATGTCCGTATGCGCGGCCTTAATGTATGGTTTGTTACAGATCATTGCTTAGGCCGAAGGTAATATCTAAGCAATGTAGGACTCGAAGGTAACATCTAAGAAATATACAACTCACCCAAGTGTACATGATGCAATGTTTGACTAACTAAATCTATCTCGTTGATTCTATTGCAGAGTAAACTACAAGATATTCCCAAATTCGATTTTATTGTTATGTTATTACAATATTTACTGTTAGAAATAAAGAACCCACGCAAAATATCTTCAAAGAAACTATTCAGTAAACGTTCATATTTTCGTTTGTTATTCTGCTTCTTCCATTTTCTTGGCCTATTTTGATTTTGCTGTTTAGCGTCATAATTACAGCATACGAATAAATAAAAATGTTCTAAAAGAATGCAAGAGAACAGAGAGGGCTATTGACTATAAAATATCCATAACCCTTGCGATATGTAATAGACAGTGTACACCGTCTTCAACATAAACTCACTTCGAAAACGAAGGAGAAAATGGAAACTCAGCCGATGGGCGGCAAACCAAGTGCGATTCACCATAGCAGTAGCTTCGAGAAGAGAAGCAATGGTTACCAGTATGAAGGCCGATTTTACAATTTGATTTCATTTCTAGAGTTCTAGTTTTGAGGTTTGTTTCAGATACAGAAACACTCACTTTCTTTCGTGTCAAAATCTTGAACGCATCACTCAATTAGTCTCGGGCCTGCCATAAAGATGTCGCCACTAGTAAAAAATCCATTTGATTTTTACGAGTTACTTCCCTTCAAATGGTACGTTACAAAATTTGGGCCAATCAGATAATTATTTTACAAATTACAATTATTTAAGTGAATGTGCTGTTGCAAATTTTCAAAACAGTGGAAAAATCTGAATACATACATATAGATAGATAAAGAGAGAGAGAGAGATAGAGAAAAAGAAGATTAATGTGGAAAACTTCGTCATTTAACTGAGCAGATTCATGAAGGTATCATTGTGCTGTCTTTACTCCTAAGGGTTTTTTCCCACTGCTACCCCGAAAAAAACCTGAGAAATGAAGGCATCACAATAAAGCATTCAGTAAATTTTGAAGTCGGCATAACTCTGTTAAATGAAAACTTTCACAATAGTTCTGTTAACGTTCTCTTCCTATCAGGATATTGACCAATTTATGACAAAAATTCTGCTTGACAAAATGCCTTTCTACCGGTAAACCACTGAAAAAAAAACAGCAATCTTGGCATTAAGTACACAGCACAATACGGCACAATGTGCATTAAATGAACTGTTTTGGTGTCAAGCTTTTGTGTTCTCGTTCCCATGCTAGTCCCTTCTTCTCATTTACTAGCCAAAGCAAAGGCTTCATCGCTTTCCAAAATAATAATAACAAAAGAATCATTCTATTTTCATTTAAAATTATGCACTTGACAATAAATACTAAAAATACATCATTTTTTAAAACTGAGCTTTCCTAATGATGATGGCCGGTAGTATATATATATATATATATATATATATATATATATATATATATATGATGATGATGATGATGATGATGATGATGATGATATAAAAAACAAATAGGCAACAGTTTTCGATCTCACAAGTTTCAGTTCTAGGAATGCTTTATCAGTGGATGGAGATATTTTTCAGTTTGGCTTGGAATCTCCATACATCATTTTCTGACGAATCTTTAAATCCTATTAGATCAATAAACGTTTTCTGTTTATGTTTTTATTTTATCATTCTGTCGATCTACGAGCCAATCTCTATTTGATCCCTACTATACCGTGAATTCGACAAGATGAAAAACAAGCAACACGTATGCGCTAAATTAAAGATTTAAGATTTCGACCTCTTACCCATCGTAGCAAATATATATATATATATATATATATATATATATATATATATAATCATCCGCAGACAGATCTGTTTTGCTGTATCACGGCTTAACGGTACGGTTAGACAGCCGATGGCGTTTTACCCAGGATTGAAAGCCGACCGAATTGGCGTCAGTCGGCGATTCTACATCTGAGCTATGGGCGCTTGGTAGAAGAAGGCAGACTTTTTAGCGTGTATATTATCATTATACACGCCCAATAACTGTTTTTCAACGACTACAATTCTTTCAGAGTGCTCAATCAGGGTGTGAGAGCGTAAATAGTCATCCGCAGACAGATCTGTTTCGCTGTATCACAGCACATCAGTACGGTTAGACAGCCGATTGCTTTTTACCCATATATATATATATATATATATATATATATATATATATATTGTTTTTCTTTAATCCGAAGTGGAAGAGTAGGAAGGTAAATTCCAAGAACCTGATCCTAATCAATATTAAACATTTTTAACATTAAAAAGTGATGCAGGCAGAGAGCTCAATGTATTAAGAATACAGAGCCAATATAAATTAGAGACAATTTTCAAAATTCAAAGATGTCGGATGTACATTTCGACATAGGATCTCTAATAGAGACTCTACGTCACATCGGCGACATTTTTTTTTCCAAATGGTTAAGGCCCTGTGTTAGAGTGTCTATATTTACTGGAAAAAAATTTCAATATTAAAATACCCCCACCAACACCGGCTACTGAATCTTAGGAGGGAATTCATCAGTAGGTGCCGCCACAAGGCAAATTTTTCGAATACTTAAATTTAGAATTTAAATCCCCGTAGACTAGATGTTAGAATATAAATTAAAAGGATTCAATTTAAGTTTTAATCTTAATTTTCCCCTAACGTTAACCTTAAAAAGTATTTTAACCCCCCTACCTTTCTATCCCAAGCTCCTTTAATTGCCTACCTTTAGAAAATATGGGTTTTTTACTAAACCCCTTTTTCTTTGGTTAACACATATATGTATATATATATTTTTTTCTCTAATATTTTTTCTCTAATATTTTTCTCTAATAATTTTTAAACTGATAACTTCCTGTAATTGGCATTTAGCTCGCTTCTACCTAAAAATTTTAATAAAATAAACTTAAATAAAAAATTTTAAAGTTTTATATTGGAACCCATTCCTTCTCGCCTAAATACACCTCTTCAAACAGCCCAAAATCTTAACTTTAAAAAGTAATTTAACTCATTTAGTTGTCTATCGTTATAAAATATGAACTCCTATTCCTCCCCTTCCTAAATATACCATTTCAATACCCTGTAACCCCGCGACTACCAGCTCTGTCCTTTTCCACCTTGTGACCGTTGTTAACCAAAAACCCCTCCACACTCTAAATCAGGGCCTTCGCCATCTGGAAAAACAATGTCGCTGACGTGACGTAGAGTCTCTATTAGAGATTCTATGTCGAAATGTACATCCGACATGTTTGAATTTTGAAAATTTTCTCTAATTTATATATATATATATATATATATATATATATATATAGTGTATCGAGGCAACAGATAATTTTCTAAACATATACTATTAAATATAAGAGACAATGAAACATCCTATTTTGGCTTTAATTTCAGTTGAAAATAGAGACAAAAATTTGCCAACATTTGGATAATCTTTGATTAAATTGGTTCTAAGCTTTCGGCCGATCTCGGCCTTTCATCAGAAGCAAATTTCTGATGAAAGTCCGAGGTCGGTCTGAAATATCAAATATATATATATATATATATATATATATATATATATATAATAATAGAAATTAATAAATACTGTCAAAAAATACATTTTTAAACTTACAACTTTTTCGTAGTTTTTCCTATATATATATATCAGACCAGGGACCACAACACCACTATTTTGTCACTGTCTTCGGCCATCCGCCACGGTAGGGATGGACTTATATTTTCAATTCAATTATCTTTATTGTTAATAGCTTAAATGTTCTATGTTTACTGTGTGTTAATATTTACTCTTTGATAATGGCTTATGTGAGCCGAAAGCTTAGACCCGATAAAAAATTCAACAAATACTGTGATTTTTTGTTTTCTTTCAATGACATCACCATCAAGTATATCAGACGGTATGAACGGATCCTACACAAAATTAATAGACAAAACTTGTCTATATTATTCAATGAAACCTGCATTAATGAAAAAATGCTGCCAAAATACACACAATATATATATATATATATATATATATATATTTATATATATATATATATATATTATCTGCATTTATTGAGGATGAATAATCACTATTGAAGATTATAAATATAAAAGTCTGGATAAAGGAATCAAAATTACACTTTGACTGTCAGATATTCAGTCAATGCAGAAATTGGTCGTCATTATGCAGTGTTAATACTTACGTCGACACTGAAGATGTGAGTGCGTTCGTGTGTGTCTGTGCCTCTTATACCGGTTACTAAAATGCCGTAATTTTTAATATTTTATTATTAACGCAAAATTAATATATGTCTGATGTTATTTGAATTATTATGAACCATTTGAATTTTATGATGTTAATTAAATAGACATATTTGAACTATTATTCTTCAGCTGGCTCCAGACTATACAACGAGTTTCTTCTTTTTTCTTTTCAAATATCAAGATGAAAATCTGTTAGTCTGGCACGTTCGATGATGCGTCTATTCCGATAAGAAACGGATGTCTTGATAAAAGATGTTTATCTTTCGAGACAAGTGTAGAGTTACTTCTCAGTGTATCAAATCTGAAACAAAGTAGAATCAATGGCTGATATACGTGGCACTGACTGATTCATTGACACAAACACACACACATACAAAGACACACACATACATAAACACACACACATAAACACACACACATACAAAGACACACACATATATAAACACACACACATACAAAGACACACACATACATAAACACACACACATACAAACACACATACATACATAAACACACACACATACAAACACACACACATACATAAACACACACACAATGTTCAGGGCTAGAGTTTGCCTTTAAGCAGTAAACAGACAATTGTCGCAAAGTATTGACATCAATGTCCACTTCTAATTTTTATGTACGTTCTATTCTTGTTATTGAGCATTAAAGCCACAATATAACATACCTTAAAATTATAATCTTATCATATATATAGGATTAATAAAAATAAAGCCGATTGATGTTATACGCAGCCCCTCTACACTAAAGTCAATAGAGCAAATTTTGCAAGTGTTATGTCCACACTTCAGGATGTATCATATATATATATATATATATATATATATATATATATATATATATATGAGTAGATCCTGAAGGCTATCACAATGCGTTTAGTAAAAAAAGGAAGGTAAAGAAGGTGTTGCGCATTACCTATTTATTATTCATAAATATTTCGAGATCAAATTCTCATCTTCAGAATGGTAGAAGAGCTTGTTTTCACGTCCGCTCGTAGACCCTAAAGATGAGAATTTGAATTCGAAATATTGATGAATAATAAATAGTATATACACAACACCTTCTTTACTTTCCTTTATTTTACTAAGCGCAATGTGATAGCCTTCAAGACCTACCCATACACCTAATATACACAATGCTTCAAGCAAATTACAAAACTCACTCTCTCATATATATATATATTTATATATATATATATATATATATACTTAATCATTTCACCCCAAGCAAGGCATTCCACTGCCACTATTGCGCATTAGGGAAAGTGCTGAGAAAGAGTGGTTAGTTATAGGAAATGTCGGAAGGAGGGTGGTAGACGGATGGGGACGGGGGTTTGGTAGATGGGTAGAGTATTTGAGGGAATGGATGCGAGTTAGTGGGATAGATGTCTATTGACCTTACATTTTACATATATATATATATATATATATATATATTATCCTACGTCTTAAGGCACGACTCGGAGTTTAATGCGTTATGCAATCATCAAATGTATATTTGAAACTAACAGAATAATAAATACCTGAATAATAATACTATACATATGTACACCCTCGTCATATTTATATATATTAATTTACGTCACTAATGTGTGTGTGTGCTCGTGCGTTTGTTTGCATATGTGTTTATACAGATAAACAGCCATTTATATATATATATATGTGTTATTCACATTATTAGTAATAAGTGTCTGTGTATACATATTATATGTTCGTGTGTGTGTGCGTGCGCGTGTGTGCGTACGTGTATGCTATTAAATAAAGAAGACAAGAGAAACTATTTTTCTCACATACGCCTTTCGTCACGTGATGGTCTTTATCACGACAAAAAAATTAAATGAATTTTTGTATTAAATGAAGTATCTGTAAACAATACATTGTTGGCGACTGGAAAAAAATGCTCATGAATATTCATAAGAATATCTGAAATAATGAAGAAGGGAATAAGAAAAATATTTCATCAAACGCGAGACTTTAGGGATTGAAGAAATTTATCTGGCCAAATGTAGAGGACAAACAATGTCGCTAAGAAATTTTTTCCTTTTGCTGTTTTATTCATCTTGTCCCTGAAACTCTCTGAAAATTATTCCTACACATGCATCTTAACACAGAACAGGATATAGCAAGTATATATATATATATATATATATATATATATATATATATATTAGTCATCCACATACAAGCCCGTTTCGCTGCATCACAGCTCATCAGTGTGGCTAGACATATCCACTTGCTTCTGGCCGATTTTGTGTCAGTCGGAGTGTCTACTCCATAAGCCATCGGCGCATGGGGTCAGAGCAGGGAAATTATAACGTCTTGTATGTAAGCAGCGTATACAGACGCCAGTTACCGAGAGAACTCAATTCATATATACATACATATATATATATATATATATATATATATATATATATATATATATATATATATTTAAATTGTGTGTATTTTGGCAGCATTTTTTCATTAATGCAGGTTTCATTGAATAATATAGACAAGTTTTGTCTATTAATTTTGTGTAGGATCCGTTCATACCGTCTGATATATTTGATGGTGATATTTACTCTTTGATAATGGCTTATGTGAGCCGAAAGCTTAGACCCGATAAAAAATTCAACAAATACTGTGATTTTTTTTGTTGTCTTTCAACAACATCACCATCAAGTATATCAGACGGTATGAACGGATCATACACAAAATTAATAGACAAAACTTGTCTATATTATTCAATGAAACCGTCATATATAAATATATATATATATGTGTATGTATGTATGTATGTGTGTGTGTGTGTGTGTGTGACAAATTAGATATATGCATATATGTATATATGATAAAGTGGATTTTCATGTGATACCTTTCGTCCGTAATGTGTTCGTTGGACAAAAGTAATGTTTATGCTGATAAGATTACACACAAGGAATGAAGACCCTGAAAATTCTCATTTCTTTTTATTGAGCATATTTTTGGGGGTATATATTACGAAGCCAATATTATTTACTTCCTTTGTTTCTTTTATTCTATTTGCTTTTGAACATCCTACATTGTGACAGTAGAACATGTCAAAGAATTGTCAAGAATTTCCATTGTCATAGATTTTATCTATAATTATTCTGGCTACATAAAAAATTATATTCCATTATCCTATGTATAGGATTCATAATACAATTTATAATTGAAATTATTACGTCAGCAAATGCCGATAATTTACTGCTCAAACGTACAATGTTCGACCTTAGCTAAAAATAAATTTCTTAGACTTATTAAATCATGGATGCAGCAATATTGTCATGAATAATAATAATAATAATAATAATAATAATAATAATAATAATAATAATTATATATATATATATATATATATATATATATATATATATATATATAACCATTCTATTTTCATATAGAATTCTCCACTTGGCAATAAATACTAAAAATAGTATAAAATACATCGTTTCTTTTTTAATTGGGGTCGCTTAATAATTATGGACGGTAGTGTAAATATCGGTGAAAGTCAAAGAGTTAGAAGTTTTAAAATGTGTTCAATGCTTCATCTGCGAAATCAAATGATCAATTTTATTCACACCAAGGAAGGCGAAACCCCCACTTGTGTTACAGTGTGAGAAAAGTTTGGTACAGAAGAAATTGAAGAAAGCACAAAAATGAATAGGATTCAAGAAGATAGAAGATCGCAATTGACGCTGCATATTTCTAGATTGTAGCTATCAGGGAAGTAATTAAACGGAAGAGATTTTCACATGCGAGAAGTGCGAGAAAAGAAACTGTTCAAGTAGAAGTGAAGGTAACATTTAACTGTTTCAACGATAAAAGGATGGAACATACATTCATGATTGAATAGTGACTTGTGATGGAAGAAGTATCCTTTATGACAATCTGTAGAAATTAGAAATTACGAGAAACAATGTGACGACAGTATCACAAGAAATTGTGAAAATAGTACGAAAACTTCGAGAATATTCAATAAATGTGCTTTGACTTAATCTCCCCTGGGACCCTTCAGTTACTATTCGTGTGACCAATCAATGACTAATAATATTAATTAAGTTAATGTATTAAAGTTTTCTTATAATTAAATATTTGGAATTTATTGAGCGGTGAGCTAGTACAATTTCCAGTTGAGATTTAAAACATCTTCACTTTTCGTTTTCTCAGGAAAACAAACATTTATCGTCTAGTAGCTGTTATCGCTCTTTCCAGTACTGATTGGTTTTTTTGTTCTTAACCTTTAGTTTGAAGACGTTTTTATCGTCAGGATCTTGAATTATTACCCTGCAGATTACGTGTGATGCGCACTTTACTTGTCGCTGTTGTTCAAAATCCACAAGTGATGTGGCGTCTGCTATTTTGTGCAGTTCTTTGTTTTTGATACTGTAGCGCAGTCTTCAAGGTTCGAAAAAGTGTGGCCTTTGCTATGACTGTTTTTACGCACTCAAAGCAATTTTTAATCATTGGTCCGTTTTAGTATTACATATTTCTTTTGCCTAAACTTAATCAGTTAGGCATGTCCCCATGTAGCTGGCGCAGTATGACGCTCTGTTCAGGAGCGTAGTTAATTTTTGATTATCATGCTAAGTGGGCTCGGTTATTTTTTTATTTTTATTAGAAGTCTTGTATCACTAAACCATTAATATAGGTTTGATATTCTTAATTAAAAACTTCTAGCTTTAAATAATCTACAAAAGTTTTACACGTTTCTTGTTCTCACTCTCTCAAATGGCTTCAAATGAAAGGACCACAATAGCTGCCATTAATGCTAAGAAGGGTGAGTCGCTATGCAGAGCCAGGAAGTTTTTTTCTCGTCGGAATAAACTCCAATATCCAAGGTAACCTAGGATTAAGGTTAAAATACTTATGAAAGTGTTCAATTTCAAACCATCAAAGCAGATTGTGTTGCCCAGGCGGAAGATATTTCTAAACGTGCCTCATCTGCAATGTTATGTGCTGATATTGTTGTATATCAATAAACAGACAAACACGGGTATATATAAAAATATGGGTTATATTTTTATTGAAGAACGATGGACCGTGTAGCCTAGTGAACAGAGAGTGAGAGCGCGCTTCCAGGGGGTTGACGGGGGGTGTCGGGGGAGTGTCGTCGTATCTGTTGCTCCTCTGGTCTCTCTGCTTCTCTGACTAGACTGCCGTGAAATCCGTGCCCGAGGTCTTTTTATCTCCAAACCGGTACTTCCGATTTTTGCCTCGCCTACGCACGCCCACGTAATTCTCAGGGACACCTGTTCTGCTTGCCTCTTGTAGCCATTTCCGCTACTGCCGGAAATAAGGTCAAACAAACATCCATTCCTTTCAACGGCCGGAAAACGCCCCCGCTTGCATCAGCTTCCTTCTTCGGGTGGGGCCAGATTATTATATTACAATATTTATATAGACTTTCACCATATCGGTCCATTTGTATGTGCTACTTACCCTTTGTATTACTTTTCAAACTCGTTATCATCATAGGTTTCATATAGTTTTTTATGCAAGCATCATTTTGCATGTTGTTTTTTCTTTTTTTAATCATATCACCCCGAGCAAGGCGGTAACGCCACTGATGTGCAGGGGGCTACGTATGAGTGAAAAGATTGGAAAAGAGAAAGCCGGAAACCACATCCTAAACAGGAAACAAGGGATGAGCCTCTTCACCCGTTCAATAGACGTGGGTGGAGTGTGAACCGGGCGACAGTTTAGTCTATCTACTCCAATTGGAAAAAAAAAGAGGAAAAGAATGGAAATGAGTAAAAGAATGGAAAAGAGAAAGCCGGAAATCACATCCTAAACTGGAAACACCCGTTCAATAGACGTGGGTGGAGTGTGAACCGGGCGATAGTTTAGTCTATCTAATGTTGTATCCTCAATTAATAATAATAATAATAATAATAATAATCCATTGGGATTTTTCTGTCTGTGCAAATAAAAAAATGCAGGTAAAAATGCAGGTAAAAAATACAGGTAAAACGCTAAAACGATATTATAAAGTACAAAAAAAAATTTTCAGACTGAAATGAGTTCCTCAATTGACCACTTATTTTGCTAAGGATTTTTCGAAAACTAAACCAATACAAAATCTGGTTATTTCAGTTTTCGGATGAAATCTGGTGTAGGCGACAAAGCTAACCTTGCAGCCGAGCTTGGAAAGGACCTCCAATCCGTAGTGGACTGGGGTAAGAAATGGCGCGTAAATTTTAATGCTTCTAAAACGAAGCTACTCTCAATTAATCATCACAGACAATCGCACCTACCTCCTATTAGCATGGACCAGGCTTGGCTCCCAGAGAGTAAAACACTACGCTTCCTTGGTCTTACACTTTCAGCGGACCCCAAGTGGAATGACTATATCGAATCCATTGCTAAATCCGCTGCTATGAAAGTCGGTTCTCTGTGCAAGGCCCGGAAGTTTTTTTTCCGTCTGAATCTATCCTGCACATTTATAAATCTACCATTCGCCCGTGCACTGAATACTGTTGCCATATCTGATCTGGTGCCCCTGCTATTCTCCTCGGGCTTCTCGACAAGGTACAGCGGAGGGTCTGTAATGTGATCGATACCGACTTAGCAGACCGCCTGCAGTCTCGCTCTCTCACCGGTGCGACGTGGCTTCCCTGTGTCTCTTCTATAAATACTTTCACGGCTTCTGCTCTGATGAACTTATATCACTGGTGCCCCCTAGTTTCGAATTTGCACGAGATACTAGATTAGCAAATAGATCCCACCCTTTTACAGTGAAACCGATAAAATGCAACCGCAACTTCTACTCCAACAGTTTCTTTTCTCGCACTTCCCGACTGTGGAATTCCCTTCAACATGACTGCTTCCCCGACGACTACAATCTCCCGGAGTTTAAATGTAAGACATATAGTCACCTCCTAACAAACTAACTTGCTTCCATTCTTTCAAACACTTTTCTCACCCAACCATCTATCTATCACCCTTCTTCTGACATTTCCTATATCTAACCACTCTTTCTATTTACCTTCCCCCATGTACCCCCAAGCGCAATAGTGGCAGTGGAATGCCTTGCTTGAGGTGAAATGATTAAAAAAAAAGTTTATCTCTTTTCAGTCTTGGGTTAAACACTAAAGTAGACGCAACTCTGTAGCTATGAATGTAAAACATTCTAAGAGAAGGACCACAGTGAATTAAAAAAAACGTGAAGAATCCAGTCTAGCCGTTCACCTTGATTAAAACCATACATTAGGTCTTCTTACAATAGAAGGTTAGTCCTTCCTTTTCGCTTTTCTTTACTACCTTGCCTAGTAGGTCTTGTTATTTTCCATGTGACTATTACAAACACTATGCTATTGACAGTTCATATTTACTAAAAAAAAAAAAAGAAAAAGAAATTATTCTGAAAAGACATGGTATTTATAAATATTACTGATCTTCAATAAAACGCACCAGGTGATGCAAGCGTATAAATTCCACGAGAATGTAGCAATAATAATAATAATAATAATAATAATAATAATAATAATAATAAGGATGACCAAAGGAATTACATTTCTTCTACCCAAGAATGGTGACACAAACAACCCGAAAAACTACAGACCAATTACATGTCTTCCGACAACATATAAACTACTAACATCTATTTTAACAAAACAGACATATTTATTCTTAGAAAGAAATGACATGATACCGCTTGAACAAAAAGGGTGCAAACGTGGCTGTTATGGTTATAAAGACCAATTGCTAATTAACAAAATGATCCTGGAAAACTGCTACAGTACAAAGAAAAATCTTAGTACTGCCTGGATAGACTACCGAAAGGCATTCGATAGTGTGCCACATTACTGGATTTTAAAGATTTAAATATATACAAGATATCGCCCGTCATCATCAATTTCATCAAACAGTGCATGTCTATATGGAAAACAACCCTTTACCTCAATCATATAAATGGAACCTATAAGTCTGATGAAATAAACATCAAAAGAGGTATATTTCAAGGTGATTCTTTATCTCCCTTACTATTCTGCATATCATTAATAGCAATAACCAGTCAACTTAATAAGACAGAATGTGGTTATAAAATCGGCCAAAAGAAAAAAATGCAAATTATTTTACATGGATGACTTAAAGTTATATGCTAAGTATGATAATGAGCTGGAAGGTCTTCTGCAAACTGTAAAATGCTTCAGCGAAGACATTGGAATGAAATTTAATTTGAATAAATGTGCTAAAGCTACAGTTTTACGTGGATCAATACAAGAAACATCCTCAATTAGCTTAGACCCTGCTGTAACAATAAAAGAATTGAAACCAGAAGAAGCTTATAAATACCTAGGTGTAAATGAGAGCGAAAACATTCACCATAAAAAAATGAAGGAAATAGTGCGTAAAGAGTACTATAGAAGGCTACGAATGATATGAAAAACTGAATTAAATTCACAGAATAGAGTTATGGCCATTAATAGCCTAGCAATCCCAGTTGTCCAATATAGCTTTAACATCTTAAACTGGACTCTAAACGACATCAGGCGAATGGATGCTAAAACAAGAAAGCTTCTTTCTAAGCATAAGATGCATCATCCAAAGGCTGATGTAGACCGTCTATACATACCCCGTAAAGAAGGTGGGAGAGGTCTTATTCAGCTGGAATTGTCATACAAGACAACAACTATTGGCCTACTAACATACATAGAAACAACAAAGGATTGGATGATACAATTAGTAAGGCAACATGAAGAAAGAAAGAAAAAATATTCAATAATAAAAGAAGGCAGTAAATACAAACAAGATTTACAGTTAGTAGATTCTGTAGAAAAGCAAAACAGAAGCCAAGAACCAACTATTGCGGCAAAAAATATGAAAATGAAAGCCAAAGATAAAGCTCTTGAACAGATGAAACAGCGCTGGCAAGACAAACCTCTGCATGGCCAATATCCAGTACGTGCCAATAAATCCAATGTTGACAAAGTTAATACTCATCGATGGTTACGTGCATCTGGATTAAAGTCTGAAACTGAAGGATTTATACTTGCGGCACAAGACCAAAGTCTTTTCACGAGAAACTTTCAGGCAAATATTATGCACAATAATATGGATCCAAAATGCAGGTTTTGTGATAAACACCAAGAAACAATAGACCACCTAATCTCAGGCTGTTCTGTGCTTGCCCCAAACGAATATAAAAATCGCCACGATAGAGTTGGGCAATATTTACATTTGACAATGTGCAAACATTATGGAAAAGCTGTAAACAAACACTGGTATGAACATCATCCAGCACCGGTTACAGAAATAGAAGATGTAACCATTCTATGGGATTACACCGTCTACACAGACAGAAAAATTGAAGCAAACAGGCCAGACATTATTGTTATAAACCAGAAGGAGAAAACTTGTCTATTAATTGATATGGCTTGTCCAGCGGATTGTAACATAGCAACCAAGGAATTTGAAAAACTGTCAAAATATAAAGACCTGGAAATTGAAATAGAAAAAATGTGGAAATTGAAAAGAAGAGTTGTGCCAGTGATAGTAGGGGCACTTGGAATGATAAAAAATGGAACAAAACAACACATTGAAAGAATCCCTGGAAACCCCAGCTTAAGAGATATACAAAAAATTGTCTTATTAAGTACAGCCCACACACTAAGGAAAACTTTATCTATGTAATGCTGGGGATGATAGGGAAGATAGAAAAACATGAAATGGAGCCATAACAACACGCCACTACCTGCCTTAGGTCTCCCCGCAGACTTGGTTGGTAGTGAGACCAAAGCAGAAATCGAAATATGATGAAAAATGACATAATAATAATAATAAAAAACAACACATTGAAAAAATACCTGGAAACCCCAGCTTAAGAGAAATAAAAAAAATGTTTTATTAAGTTCAGCCCACACACTAAGGAGAACTTTGTCTAAGTAACGCTAGGGATGTTAGAGGAGATAGAAAAAACATGAAATGGAGCCATAAAAACACATCCCGACCTGCTTTAGGTCTTTCCGCAGACTTGGTTGGTAGTGTGACCATAGCAGAAATCGATATATGATGAAAAATGACATAATAATAATAATAATAATAATAATAATAATAATAATAATAATGGTATGAACATCACCCAGCACCGGTTACAGAAATAGATGTCACCATTCTACGGGATTACACCATTTACACAGACAGAAAAATTGAAGCAAACAGGCCGGACATTATTGTTAAAAACCAGAATGAAAAAACTTGTCTATTAATTGATATGGCTTGTCCAGCGGATTGTAACATAGCAACCAAAGAATTTGAAAAACTGTCAAAATATAAAGACCTGGAAATTGAAATAGAAAAAATGTGGAAATTGAAAAGAAGAGTTGTGCCAGTGATAGTAGGGGCACTTGGAATGATAAAAAATGGAACAAAACAACACATTGAAAGAATCCCTGGAAACCCCAGCTTAAGAGATATACAAAAATTGTTTTGTTAAGTACAGCTCACACACTAAGGAAAACTTCGTCTATGTAACGCTGGGGATGATAGGAGAGATAAAAAAAGAACATGCAATGGAGCCATAATAACACGCCACGACCTGCCTTAGGTTTTGCCGCAGACTTGGCTGGTAGTGCTACCAGAGCAGAAATCGAAGTATGATGAAAAATGACATAATAATAATAAAAAGAAAAAACTTGCTTATTAATTGATATGGCTTGTCTAGCGGATTGTAACATAGCAACTAAGGAATTCGAAAAACTGTCAAAATATAAAGCCCTGGAAATTGAAATAGAAAAATGTGGAAATTGAAAACAAGAATCATACCACTGATAGTGGAATGATAACAAATGGAACAAAAAACTCATTAAAAGAATCCCTGAATATCCCAGCTTAAGAGACATGCAAAAATTGTCTTGTTAAATGCAGCCCACACACTAAGGAGACCTTTGTCTATGTAAGGCTACGGATGATAGGGGAGATAGGAAAAAACATGAAATGAAGCTATAACAACACACCACGACCTGCTTTAGGTCTTCCTGTAGACTTAGTACGTAGTGTGGCCATAGCAAAAATTGAATTATAATGAAAATGACACAATAATAATAATAATAGAATCATATTTTGATAAATGAAGTCTGAAAGCAAAAGAGAAAAATAAAAATCTAGAAAGAGAGACGAGCGAAAGAAGACTGAACGAATGAATATATTAAGAGTCAGCAGAGGCAGAACAACATCGCCGTGTTAGTGCTTTGTGTGCGTGGGGTAATCATTAAGGCAACGCTAAAACCAAAGAGCACTAAAAAGAAGACATCGTGCATTGGCTGTTCGTAAACCGGAACAGAGAGGCCGAGCACGCATGCGTATTCATTAGTGGCCTAATAGCCGCCTCTAATTACACGCTTCGCACAATCGCAAACGGGAAAGAGTTCAGTAAGAAAGGGAAAGGAGGCCAAAAAAGAAAGACTGGGAAAGAGAGACCGGGAAAAAATAAAGAATGAAAGGTATGGTGGGTTAGTGGGAAAGAAAGACGGACAAGAAGAGAAAGAGAGAGAGCGAGAGAGAGAGAACACATTAAGCAAAGACAGGGAAAACGAGAGAAAAGTTAAATTGGTGTATTGGTGATGGGAGTCTGAGATGGAGCTGGACGTCATTATGGGGAGGGGAAAACGATCGAGTACGCCTAAACTGCTAATAACCGTATTCTTGATCTCCATTCTTGATACACACCCAAAAATTAGAAGGCATAGGAGATCAAAGATGGCGCCGTTGGGTGTTATTTATAGATCTCTCTCTCTCTCTCTCTCTCTCACACACACACACACACACACACACACGTAAACTGACGCAGACACATATATGAACACACACACATACGCTCACTATATATTATTTTCTTTCAGTGTTCAGAAGATCAAGGTTCTCCATGATTTCCCGTTTATTGTTGCTCTTTTACAAACCATATTTGTCAATGCGTTTCTTTTTTGCTTCCCATTAACTTAAATTTCTGATCTAGTTTACACTTTATTTCCTATGCTTTTTTTAATTAAAATTTCCTTATGTGTATTAAAATCTCTAAGCCCTCTTTCTTGTTTTGATCTCAGAAATTTCAGATGTCTTTTTCTGATTGTTGAAAAATACTCCTTACGTTGTCATTGTCATCAAGCTCTGAGTTGCCGTTTTTTTTTAATCATCTCACCCCAAGCAAAGCATTTTACTGCCACTGTTGCGCAGGGGGTTACATAGGGGAAAGTGATGAGAAAGAGGGGTTAGTTATATGAAATGTCAGGAGGGGGGTAATAGGCGGATGAGGATACCGAGGATGTGGATAGAGTAGATGAAAAAAAGCTTGTGAGAATGGATGCGAGTTAGTGAGATAGGAGATGTCTATTGACCTTACATTTAAATTCCTGGAGATTGTAGCTGTCGGGGAAGCAAGTATATGGAAGGGGATTCCACGGTTACATTTTATCGGTTTCACTGTAAAAGGTTGGACCTAGTTGCCAATATAGTAGCTCGTGTAAAGTTCGTTGGAGCAGAACGTCACGCCGATGAGAGAGCGACTGCAGCCGAGGTGCCAAGTCGGTATCGATCACATTGCAGATTCTCCGTTGGATTTTGCCGAGGTGAATAGCAGTGGCACCCGAACAGATGTGGCAGCAGTATTCAATACACGGTCAGATGGTAGATTTATATATGTGCAGGATGGACTCAGACGGGAAAAAACTTCCTGGCCCTGCACAGTGAACCGACCTTTTTAGCAGCGGATTAGATGTACATAAACCTTTCCTCGGCACTATAACATGTGCCTCGCTAGGGATACACACGTTTTTTGTTTTTTTTTGTTTTTTTTTTTGTTGTATCGGTTTCTTTTTTCATAGACTTGTTACCAACCACATTGAGGGAAACCTGTTTGCTATATTATTTTCCCATAGTTGGTGGGGAGATAGATGAGATGAATTCATACATTTCTCAATATTATTTTCAGCGGATATGAATGTAACAGACTTCAAACGAAATTCAAACACGTCTTTGCTACGTTCACAAAAGGAATCACTCGTATTTCTTTCTTATTCCATTCGTAAGGAGGAAGTGTCACTCACCTTATTTCCAAGAATAGATACCCGCGTAATGATTCTTTGTAAACTACAATACTAACAACTTCAAATCAAATGTCAATCGCCATATATCCTCCTTATCAACACAATATTCACTCCCTTTTAGCTCCGCTCACATCTTATCTACCACGAGTGGCGATTGGGATTTGTATAAAATGAACTTCAGTTCAAGAGAAACTGATCTGAGAATAACACTGGAGCAATATGACTGTTACCCATTCAATTTGGAAATAAAAAGTACGGATTTTTTCTTGACTTCTTATATTTGCGAACTTGTTCGTTTTAATACGAAGTGATGCGTTAGCCGGAGGGTTTAAAATTATCTGGATTCAGTCACCTTCCTGATCAGAGTACAATTAAACAAAATGTATGTATGCAGCCATGTAGGTAATATCAGACAGAATCTTTAATGTGTTTCTGTGACGTCACACTGCGTGAGAGCTCGAAATGTCAACGGAACCACATATTGAAATGCAATGTAATGTGTTATGACCCGATTTAAAGTTGATTTTGTTAAGTGTAGGTTGTTTGGATTTAATGTAGAGGGCCTCCAATATCTGAAGGTTGTTTTTTACTGTGTTTGTGAGTGAGGATTGTTGTATTGTTGACAAAATCTGTCTGATATTACCTACATGGCTGCATACATACATGTTGTTTAATTGTACTCTGATAAGGAAGGTGACAAGTAAGTCTACGGGAGAGCGTGATTGTAGTAAAACATTATATATATATATATATATATATATATATATATATATATTTGGCAAGTGATTGTAATCTGACCATGTTCTGCTGCGTTCAAGGGCTTCTTTTCAGCTGAAGACAAAACATCGTCGCCACAATGCTGAAAATTCCAAAGCCGTTAAATGCCATCGCATTAAACGCTTACATTAAGAAAATTAGGTTATCTGCGACTAAGTCCAAATTAAATGACATTGATATATCTTGCAACATAGCCGTCTCTTGTAATAAACTTAAGAATGCAACATACAGAACCTGAATTAGGAATGTTTGACTGTCCTACGCGTAATCATTACACTTGGCTCTGAGAAAAATGATGTTGAGATAATATCTCTGACACAAATATGAATGAAAATACGCATGAAAATATGCATTGACTCTTCACATATGTTCCATATTCCATCAGAATGTTTACGAACATGGCTCTCCGCAAATTGCTGTTTGTTTGTAGCTCTTTTGTTCTTCGTTCTTCTTCTTCTGTGTGCCCTGTCTTTTCAGGACGTAGGCGATCATGGGCTTCCACGTCTCCCTATCCCTGGTGGCTCTTGGCATGAATTTTCCTGTTACACCATGCAACCCTCGTTCCATTATCCACCTGATTAGGTCCTTCAAATATGTTATCCGCTGATTTCCCCTGTCTCTTTTTCCCTCTATCTGGCCTGTTAGTATCAGGTTCTCCAAGCCTTCTTTCCTCATTGCATGTCCCAGGAACTTCAGATGTCTCTTCCTGATGCTCAGTATTAATTTCCTTTTTGTTTCCATCATTTCCAAGACCTCATCATTGCTCACATGCTCGATCCATGATATTCGCAGCATCCTTCTGTAGAACCACATTTCAGTTGCTTCAAGTTTTTCTTTCATCTTTGATGGTATTGTCCAGCATTCACTGCCATATTGAAGAACGGACAACACATAGCAATCCAGTACTCTCTTCTTTGTTTCTAGCGAAATTGTCCTGTTTCATAATACTTCGATCAACTTCTGGAATACTTCCTTCGCCATGCCAATTTGTTTTCGGATCTCTCTGTCGCCCATTCTATCTTCTGTTATAACACTTCCAAGGTATTTAAATTTTTGTAACTGTTTGATTCTAGTATCCCCGACCTGTATTTGGCATATTGGGTTGCCCTTTTTACTGATGACCATGCATTCAGTTTTCTTGCAGTTTATTTGTAGTCCTTTTCGCCATACACGTTATATTTAGTGGATACGCGTGTTTGGGTAGCTAAACTTGTTATTTTAAACAAGACTGCAGATTAATCTAACTATAACTCTATTCCTTTGACTATCAGGCAACACAAATTTATGCCTAGCATGTCATACCATTTAGAGGCTTAGAATAATATCACGTTGAAATAGTGATTCTCACACGATCAGTCAGTCATACGTGAAACACGATTGGGTGATCATGTCTCGAATGAGACATGACTAACTGGGCGGAAGATTATCCCGCAGTAAGTTGGCATTGCTTTCTGCGGGAGACTGGTTGCCAGCCAAGGCTATTGAACCCAATCTGTCCTATTATTTAACCCATAACTGGAAGGAAGAGACGGATTAATACCTTTCCCAAGTGTATTTGCACGTAATTGAATGCAATGAATTCAACTGGAATTCGAACTCGGCTCCCCGATTTCTCGCTCCGAGCCGATATCCAGTGCACCACAACGCACATCTGAAGTTAAAAATCATCGACACTGGTCAGTATCTGGATGAGCTACCGCTTGGAAATACCAAGTGCTATAAGCTGGGATGTTCAGCTGGGAATTAGATATTGAAGAGCCGATTTCCATTTCCAGTCGAGGTTACGCGTAAACACTCTTAGAAAATATTTGAATTCACCTCCTCTGCCTAGGTATAGGATAATTAGTAAGAGTTATATCAATAAAATTGTTATCTTTAAAACCTTCATATAATCTCTACAATATTTTCTAGCTTTAAGTACGATACATTAGGATAAGTTCTCGCTGTTTTCCTACAGATTGCATTCCCAGAACTGCGTATGTAGTTTCAGATGGTAACCCATTTATAAGCAAGCTCTAAATTCAGTGTAGGTAATTTCGCCAAAATTTAAACGACTTTATTCTTCATTGCGTTCGTCGTCGTCTTGTGGCCTTGGCCGAGATATGACTTACTGCACCCCTCCAGTATTCCCTGTACATTTTGGAACTCTGGCGCAATTGGTAGCGAAATTCATATTCTTGTCAAATCGTTGAATACTTGATGTTTCGCCAGGGCTACCAAGGGTGTTTTTTATTTTGACACCAACACTAGATGTGTTGCCTCCAGGCCCGATTCCGTTGTTTAACCCATAACTGGAAGGAAGTGACGGATTAATACCTTTCCCAAGGGCACTAGTGCTTAAGTGAATGCAGGGTACTCAACTGGAATTCGAACTCGGCTCACCGATTTCTGCTTCCACCTGACATCCACTGCACCACAACGCACATCCGTCACTGAACGCTTACAGCACCTGGTATTTCCAAGCGATCAACCATCTAAGTACTGACCAGGCTCACGTTGCTTAACTTCGGTGATCGAAAGAGAACCGGTGTATTCAATGTGATATGCTGTAAACTCATTGCGCTAAACATGACGGATTTCGTGCCAAAGAAAGTGTATTTGCGGAGAATTTTACTGAATTACATGATTCGATAGAAATCTTCAGTTGAAATACACACAATTCTTGTTGGGACTTACGACGACGAAGCCCTGTCGGAAACAACACGCAGAGAATAATTTAGACCCTGAAAAAATAATGTTCATGATAAAGAATGCTCTGGCGCACCGAAAAAGTCTGAAGACAAAGAATTAAAAGTAAATCGACCGAATCAATGCCATCAGGGGATTTCAATTTTCGGGAAAAAAAACATTACTTTTCATGAAAAATCACCTAAGAATTATTCAAGATCCTAATAAAAAGTTCAGTCAGTTAAGTGCCATACCTGATACACCTTTGAGCGATTATTTCTATAAAGAGACATGACTGATTGGGCAGAAGATTATCCTGCAGGTGACTGCCATTGCTTCTGCAGTAGACTGGTTGCCAGCCAAGGTTATATAACCCAATCTGTCCTGCTATATGACTCAGCTAGAGGGGGAAGAGGTGTAATGTATTATTCAGTAATAATTAGTGGGGGATCAGTTTATTTTTTCATAGCAATAGAAAACTAATCCCCCACTTTATACCAGCAGAAATCTTATTCATGTTTTCAACTATTACTATCAGTCACTCAGTTAAGTGCCATACGTGATACACGCTTTGAGCGATTATTTCTCGAAAGAGACATGACTGACTGGGAAAAAGATTATCCCGCAGGAGGTAACCATTGCTTTCTGCGGTAGACTGGTTGCCAGCAAAGGCTATAGAATTCAATCTGTTCTATTATTTAACCCATAAAAGGAGGAAAGAGACAGATTAGTACCTTTTCCAAGGGTATTTGTGCGTAAGCAAATAGTGGAAATTGCAACTGGAATTCAAACTTTTCGTTCCGAGCCAATATCCACTGCACCACAACGAACTTCAAGGTAATAAGCGTAATAAACCAAAAAAAGAATTACAAATTAGGCCACACAAAACAACTGATGAAGCGAGATTCAGTCATTGTTTATTTTAATATTACCATAGATATTGATCCAAACACATGACACAATAAAATGTATATAAAAATTAAGAATATATATACATATTCATTTAGCATGGATTCATTTTGCTTCTGGCTTTTCTATCTACTGTCGAACACACACACACACACACACACACACACACACACACACACACACACACACACACAGAGTCCGCATAAACGGATGTTCCCTTTAGGGAGGTTATGTGGCTTGGGAGATTTTTGGGCCTTAAACTCACCGAACCTACTATCCATCCTCAAAGATACAGCTAAAACTGACTGCTCCCTGTACCGCTCCAATAAGTACCTGACTCCTCACACTATCCTCTACCTTTCAAAGATAGAGTACTAATGTTACATTTAGACGGGATCTGCCAAATCGATGTTTCCTCGATCACTAGAATCTTAACTTGTTTAAGTCTAGGTTTAACCAATATCTTCCCTTCCTATTCGTAAAAACTGTCTCGACGTTAACCCTCTACCTGAAGTGGTTTCGAGCCCTGTCAATTTTACAGCAAAAACTATAGAAACAGAAGACATGGCGATGTTTCATTTTTCTTAAAAGAACATCGGAGAATATATATATATATATATGTGTGTGTGTGTGTGTGTGTGTGTGTGTGTGTGTGTGGAAAATCAGAATGTACTTTCGTACTTTCGTATTGAGCCCTCTTCTGTTAAGGTTTTCGTCTTAGGTTTTGTTTCTTTCAAACAAACTCTTGACTTATTGTTATCGGGCTTTGTTTCTTTTTTATTCCCCTTTAATCCACTTGGTAGTCCTCGTTGGGTTTGACGACTTACGTTGCTGATTAGTTAGCGTCATTTTTTTCTGACTTTGGTCTTGATTAGTGCTACTGTATTGTTGGTACGTATAGTGATATATATATAAGTTTCAAAAACACAAAATAAATGAGGTTGCAGTTAAAACACAAAACAATATCGGAAATATACCACCTTTGAGAATAATCATGAAAGATTGCTACCCATATATATATATATATATATATATATGTGTGTGTGTGTGTGTGTGTGTGTGTGTGTGTGTGTGTGTGTGTGTGTATTCAGTTGGATTGATATGAGTTTGTTAACAAACATCAATCCAACTGAATACGTTAACTCTATCACAGATATTGCACGCTTTCCAATAATTACCAAGCATATATATATATATATATATATATATATATATATACAACAAATTGAGTTATATATATACATATATATATATATATATATATATATATATATACATATATGTTTCTATACATACATATTTCATATATATATATATATATATATATATATATACAAACCATCCGCAAAGAGGCTTTGTTTGCTGTATCAAAGCTCTTAAGTGCGTCTAGATTAACCGTTTTGCCTGAAACACGACTGCTTTAACAGCAGTCGGATATTACGAAATGTAAACAACGCCAGCAGCGAGAGTGTTCTATTTGATAACCGCTTCGAACGGGCGTTCTACACCGTAACCAGAAAACATAACGTAAAGCCCTACATATCTGCTCTTAATGAAATTTCCCCCGTCTATAATGCTCAATCGCAAGTAAAAGCACCTGCTTCCTGCTTTCCTGCCTGTTGGAAGTCCTCCTGCGTAGTACCTATATTTAAGAATTCTGGCGAACCCTCGGACCCCGCCAATTACCGTCCTATTAGTCTCCTTCCAATCTTTGGCAAAGTTTTCGAAGCCATTATCAACGCCGAGGTGATTCAGCACCTTATGACCAACGGGCTTCTCTCTGACAAACAGTATGGGTTTCGCTTCACCAGGTCTACTGCTGATATGCTAACGACCATTACCGAGTACATATACCAGGCACTCGACAAGAATGGTGAAGCCCGAACCGTTGCCTTGGATATCTCCAAAGCATTCGACAGGGTCTGGCATGCTGGCCTCTTGTGCAAACTGCGGAGCTATGGGATAACTGGACATCTGTCTGACCTCATCCAGTCCTTCCTCTCTAACCGCACATTAAAGGTGGTATTAAATGGGCATGCCTCCCAAAACTACCAGACGAACGCGGGCGTCCCTCAAGGTTCTATCCTAGGTCCCACGCTATTTCTGATCTACATTAATGATCTCCCCGACACCATTAGATCCCAAGTTGGCATGTATGCCGACGACACAACAATCTACTCCCGCATCGATCAGAAACCAGGTCTGGACGACAAAGTGAACCTCGCTGCCGCACTGGAAAGGGACCTCCAATCCGTAGTGACCTGGGGTAGGAAATGGTTGGTAAATTTCAATGCCTCCAAAACAAAGCTGTTATCAACTAACCACCATAGACTATCGCATCTACCTCCCATTAGCATGGGACAGGCTAGCCTCCTAGAGAGTAAAATACTACGCCTCCTTGGCTTCACACTCTCGGCGGACCTCAAATGGAATGACTATATTGAATCCATTGCCAAATCTGCTGCTATGAAAGTCGGCTCTCTGTGCAGGGCCCGGAAATTTTTCCCACCTGAAACTATTCTGCACATATACAAATCTACCATCCGCCCGTGTATTGAATATTGCTGCCATATCTGGTCGGGTGCCCCTGCTGCTCTCCTTGGGCTTCTTGACAAAATACAAAGGAGGATCTGTAACGTGGTTGATACTAACTTGGCAGACCGGCTGCAGCCGCTCTCACACCGGCGTGATGTAGCTTCCCTGTGCCTCTTCTACAAGTACTTTCATGGCTTCTGCTCCGATGAGCTTAGATCACTGGTGCCGCCCAAGCACGAATTTACACGAGATACTAGATTAGCAACTAGGTCCCACCCTTTTACAGTTAAACAAATAAGATGTAAACGTAAATTCTACTCCAACAGCTTCTTTTCTCGCGCTTCCCGCCTGTGGAACTCCCTTCCACAAGTCTGCTTTCCCGACAGTTACAATCTCCAGGTGTTTAAATGTAGGGTCAATAGACACCTCCTATCACACTAACTCCCAACTATTCTCACAACACTCTCATCTACCCAACCCTCATTCTCGGTATCCTCACCCGCCTATCACCCACCCTCTGTTATGTCCTATATTTAACCAGCCTTTCTCCTCTCTACGTAGCCCCGTGCACAGCAGTGGCAGTGACATGCCTTGCTCGGGGTGAAACGCTTATAAAAAAATAAAAAAAAAAAATATAAACACACACACACACGCAACGTCCACCCTCGTCACTCCAGAACGCTAACGACAACTTGAAATTTTTCAGAAAGCCAAAATTATTCCTTAACACTCTAGGGCCATTCGTATCATATTTGATACAGTATTTCCCTATGAGGAAAGATTTGGTATTCATTGACGTTAACCCTCTACCTGAAGTGGTATTCATTGACTGAGCAGTCAGTACTGCTTTCATTTGAAATTTATAAAATATTTCTCTTAAAAAAATTTTCAGGAAAATATTTCTTTCAAGGCTTGTTTTCATACTGTATCAAATATGATACGAATGGCCCTAGAGGGTTAAGGCTTCTACTGGGCATAAAGTGGGGGATCAGTTCTATATTGTTATGAAGTAATAAACAGATCCCCCACTAATATGATACGAATGGCCCTAGAGGGTTAAGGCTTCTACTGGGCATAAAGTGGGGGATCAGTTCTATATTGTTATGAAATAATAAACAGATCCCCCACTAATATGATACGAATGGCCCTAGAGGGTTAAACTACCTGAGTGAAACCGAGCTAAACTTCTAGTATATTTATATAACTCTACACCAATTATTCCCTACAAAAATATTTACTTTCAACTTAATAATCTCTACAATTGCCCTTAAATCAATGATGCATATCTATCAAATTAATCGAACAGTATTCAGTGAAAATTGTAGATCGATATTTATTTAAGAACATTCATTTACGCGAAAAAATTTTTGGGAAAAGTGTTAATCTGTGTCTTCTCCCTCCAGTTATGGGTTAAATCGCAGGACACATTGTTATGGGTTAAATCGCAGGACACATTGGGTTCTATAGCCTTGGTTGATAACCAGTTTATGCAGAAAGTAATGCCAACCTATTGATTTAACATATAAAGAGAAATGTCAAAACTTTTATAGCACGCAAAGCATAGAGCAATACTGGCAGTTTTAAAAATAACCAACACATACCATCAAATTAGGAAGAATTTCGGTATTGATCCTACATGAAAGCAATCTAGGTTTTTCTAATGCAAGTTGAGATATTTATCTCAATGAATTCTATCCTATATCAAGGTAACTTATTTTTAAAGTGGGTACTTTTAGAGTCGAGTAAAAACCCGACCATTACCTGCTACTTTACTCTAGTTTCAAACGAAACAATTTCTACATTTTTTATATAATGCAATCAGGCATTTTTATCTCGTGTGTAAAGTGAATTTCTTAATATGTTTTTTTTTACTTAAAACTTGACTTGTTATCAAATTTTAAACTTGAGTTTGCGTAGACGTCATTGTTCAACTATTTTTTGATTCCAGTGTAAATCACACCTGTATTGTCATATTTGAGACGCTTATTATAAGTTTTAGATTGTCGTATACTCGGTCTATCTTCTGGCAATACAATTTAGATTTTTTCTTTCCGTTTCGTAAGTGAGTCAGGACTTTCTGGCCAACCTACTATTAGGACACCGAATCGAACTATTAAAATGGGATAAGTCTTTGCTTTTAAAATACGTGAGATGCCAACCTCACAATTTGCTACAACTTTTTTTTTTAGAGTAGATTTGATTCGTTTAATGGGAGAAAAGAGGTTAATAATTACCGGGCAAAAGTCAATCAATTGAATTTAGTCAAGAAAGTCGTTACGGCTTTTATCCTTTGCAAATTCTCAATTTACGGTTGTTTTCTCTTGCCATTAGTCACTGTATGGAGATGACAATTTAACAAGGGAATGTCTTACACAAAATGTCAACGATTTGGAGAAACCAGTTTCTTTTAAAAGCTAAAGCTTTCTCCCTATTTTCAAAATCAATACCCTTGAAGAAAGGAAATTAAATTGATCTTTCTCTTGAAATAATAATACAAGGGAACAAAAGAAAATTTTGCAAATTACGGCGGAACGGAAAGAGTAAAAAAATCAAAAGAAATAGGAAAATGACAGTGAAAAAGAAGGAACGGAAGAAACGAATAAAAGATGGAATGATCGAATGTCCCAATAATTGAATAAGAAATTTATTGAGTATATTGATAACAAAGAGAAAGAGAAAACAGAGGCAGGGAATAGTCTCTGCTTTAGAAAATGTATCAATGAAATCAATGGAGACTTATTAGCAAAGAGGCTTTCTTACAGTCTGTTTAATGGAAATAAATTCTAAGTGTTACTGATTGGGCAGCTGCAACGCGTCTATTCATGTATCGACATATTCATGAAACACTAGTTGAATGTGTATACGTTTGAAAATGGCCGTGATTCGTATCTGTATGTATATATAGCAGTGTGCATGCGCGTATACAATTTTTCTTTAAATATGTGTACGTCATGGAACTTTAAGATTACGAGAGTAGGTGCGTCAGTGAAAGTTGGATAAATAGCTTTCACTGCAGGCATAAGTGCTTGTCTTTTACAACTGTCAGTGCGAAACGTCCCGAATCTTGCTCCAGTCTCCGAAACAGATAATTTTCTGTATTTAATTAGCGATTAAATCTGGAAAGACAAAGAAATAAATAGCAAATTCACTGTCGTCTGCTGCTCTCATCTGTTGGTTTCATCATACTACGCAAACTCGAAGGAATCGTTTGTTTCAATCACGCTAAAACACTGTCATGTTTCTCCCTTCGAAAGAGGTTTGCAAACAAGCTGTAGTGAAACCAACTGCTTTAATGCCATGTATAATAAGCATTCTTTTGCATTATACGAACTAACACACTGGATGGACGTTTTTGTATCGGATGTAGAAAGAATTATATATGAATATTTTTATCAAACTGGATAATATTTAACGGCTTTTGCTGCTCGTGTCTATGTATAAGGTAGAGATATGAAAAGGGATCAAACAAAACTATATAAAGGAAATATTCTTTGCATACACATTCATAAAATATGAATATCATAATGTTAAATCTTAAACATTTAAACTCAAATACAACTAACGATTATAAGCCAAGCTTTTGTCTTCTATTATTAAGAATTTTTAACTATTATACATGAATTCTTTTCGCATAATACAGGAGATATTGTTGCTATATATCTGTTATTGTTTTAGATATTCTTGATAACATCTGCAATATTATCGACCCTGACATGGTATCACTATGCGAATCAAGAAAACGTAGATTTCCTACAACTTTTCGTTGAATAATTTCATGGAAATTGTTCTCATGAGATTTTCTCGTTGCTATCACTAATTTATGAATGAAAGAGCCTTGCTAGATTTGTAGCACGTACTAAATATATATATATATATATATATATATATATATATATATATATATATTCCATTTGTAAACGAGTTATTACGCCACCTAGGTTTCTACCATGAGTGGTGCCTTCAAGCAATTTACAAATCGCCTGAAGACACCACTCATGGTAGAAACCTAGGTCGCGTAATAACTCAAATATTCAAAAGTTCTACAATGTAATTGTATTGAACACTTGTTAATACAAATGTGCACTGGTCTAACCTTATTATGATCATAAACTAAGTAATTAAACAATATATATATATATATATATATATATATATTAGACACTCATACTCAACATCGCGTAATCACAAGAAACCTATAGTAGATCGTACTGTAATCTATAAATAATGTTTTTTTTTTAATTGTAAAAAACGTTTGAATTTAACTAAGACATTGTTTATAAAAATCATAACAATTCTTGGTTTGGAACCAGATGAAACATACTTGGCATATTTTGAACGCTTGATAAGTTACTCCAGCATGAAATTGCAACAACTTGTATAAAATAATAGAATATAAATATAAAAATTACCTAGGGAAAATAATTGCAAAGTAGAATTTCAACGCACAAAAAAAGTTAAGAACACAAAATATTTTCTAAATTTTATGAAAAAAATGAAAAGAACGATTTCGTCTTATAAAAATATTATTAAAAAACATTCTTTAAAATTGTTTGAAACTACTGTCGTTTTCGTTAATGCGCGTGTGTAGACATAACAACGTCAACAAACCCAGTCTGATGGAGTGCATTTTGTCTTAAAATTTCCTCATAAATATTACTGATATATAAAAAATGTGTATCTTTGTCTCATATCATATACATGTGTGTGTGTGTGTGTATGCGTGTATATAACTGTATTGCTATATATCCTTTACGGTTTTAGATATTCTTGATAAAATTCAAAAGACAATCTGGAATGCTATCGTCCCTGACATGGTATCTCGATTTTCTATCGACATAATGTAGATCTTCTGTTGTTTCTTTGATTTTTGTTGTTTTTTTTTGTTTTTTGTTGGATGAATAATTTCCTGGAAATTATTATTTTTATTTCCTGGATATTATTTTTTTTTTTTTTGGTTTTTTGGTTTTTTGTTGGCTGAATAATTTCCTGGAAATTATCCTGATGACTTTTCTCTTTGGTATCTCCACTTCATGATTTAAAGCAACTAATACATTGGTAGCACGGTCTCATCATTTTACCGTTAAACTGGCTAGAGACAACCGCATGTTCTATGCTTACAGTTTCTTCTATCGGTCTTATCGCATGTGGAATTCTTCTCCGGCTTTCCAATCAATTTTGATCTTCGAAAATTTAAATGTCAGTCGGCATCTTTTGTTGTCTTAATTCTTATTTTCGCCTTAACAAGTATTTATCTTATGATTTCACTCTCAGAAAACTCTTGAATCATGCTGGCTTTATTACCTTACTTAAATGGATGGTTCTTTCTCAGGTTGTGCGTTGTGATGCAGTGGATATATGCTCAGAACGAGTAATCGGAAAGCCGAGTTCGAATTCCAGTTGAATTCCTTCCTTACCCTTGGAAAGGTATTAATCCGTCCCTTCCCTCCAGTTATAGGTTAAATAACAGGACAGATTGGGTCCTTTAGCCTTGGCTGACAACCAGTCTACCGCAGAAGGTAATAGCAACCTACTGCGGGATAAACTTATGCCCAGTCAAACATATCTCTATCGAGACATGATCGTCCAAGTGTGTATCACATATGGCACTTAACTGACAGACTGAATATGTTTCTCAGATGGAAGAAGTTATTTACAACATTTATATTTGGACTATTGTTCTCATGAACAAGAAAAAGAAAAATAGTCCGAATATCAATATCTTGAATGATAATATATATATATATATATATATATATATATATATTATCATTCAAGATATTGATAATATATATATATATATATATATATATATATATATATAAATTCTTTATTTGTAAACGAGGTTTCTACCATGTGGTGTCTTCAGGCGATTCACAATAACTAAAGTTATTGCAAATAGCCTGAAGACACCACTTGGTAGAAAACTAGGTTGCGCAATAACTCGTTTACAAATGAATAATATTTTAAAAGTTCCACAATATAATTGTATTGAACACTTTTTAATACAACTGTGTACTGGTCTAATTATATTATGAAAAAAGTTATTAACTAATACTTATATATATATATATATATATATATATATATATATATATAGTCACTTGAGTGCCATTCTTGATACACGCTTAGGCGATTATGTCTCAAAAGAGGAATGACTGACTGGGCAGAAGATTTACTCGCAGTAGTTTGCCATTACTTTCTGCAGTATACTTGTTGCCAACCAAAGCTATAGAACCCAATCTGTTCTACTATTTCACTCATAGCTGGAGAAAGAAGAGACGGATTAATATCTTTGTGTAAGTTGACTACTACCAGTTCAACGGTCTGAACGATGCAATTGTAAGAATTTTTCTTTACATTGCTGAAATAAATCCTGGATTTATAACCGTTTATGTGTTGAATTTTCTTCTCAGTATCTTTGCCCTGAATTATATGCATTGAACTCTATATTTCTATTCAATTTATAATCTATATTAATTAGATGAAATCTTTTGGATAATCCTCTCCTTCTTCACGGGTTGCCATTCTCTCCTACATATATATGGAGACTCAAAATGCATATATGCTTTTGCAGTGTATAGCTCAGGTCAACTTGTTTGCTTTTCAGATGTACATGTTAGCATTGCTAACGTCATCCGGGTTTAGCTTTGCACAAAGAAAGTTTATCCTGAATAGCTACTTGAAGTACAGAAATGCAGCTGAAGTATAAAGGTGACATTGAAGAGAGTTTCATTCAAATTCAATCATGCAAAATTACAAGCTCACGAATTAGCAATAAGTTTGAAGCTGATGATACCTGCATATGGTGTGCATAATAACCGTTCCAAAATGTCACGGGTATTAACTTAACCCTGGGAAGCAAGAAAGGCTGATGTACAAGAAACCTATCAAAATGTTGATTGCTTCCTGTGATTCCATTGCGCTGCGTTGTCAGTACTGTGTGGATAATGATGGGCATCAATTTCGATTAATGCGATGAAAAATCTTAGATATAGCCGATTCTAATCGCAGGAATTATTTCTTAAAAAGCTTCAAAAGAATACCCTCAAAAGTATGATCTTTCAAACTATCAAAAAACGGACGTTATACATTTTAAAGGCTTAGAAAACTTAAAATTATTTTGAAAATCTTGATACAAAATAATTTGTATTAAACTTTTTCAGTTTGTGATTAGTAAATATAATTTTCACTTAATATCTCTTAAACGGATGATAGTGATGCAGAATTTTAAAAGATTTATATTTCGAAAATGATTATAACTAAAATTTGAAAATAATTGTAAACAATTCTTGTAAAAATTCATTATCAATCAATTGTTTTTTTTAGGACAGTAGGGTTCTTAACGAAACTTATTTATGAAAACAATTAAAAGATTTTCTAATTAAATAATGTCATAATTTTATTTTATTTTTTATTTTACGATTAGGAAGAGATTTTCAGAATATAAGCAGTAATTTGAAAAAAAGATATCATTTACAATCTTTAAATTCGATTATAATCAATGAAAAAATTTTGGTGAAAATTTAATTTCTTAAAATTTCATAGGGAAATGAGGGGCATCATATGTAAAACATATATATTTTATTAAGATTTTCTAAAAATAAAAAAAATAAAAAATAACTTTATTCATTTGTTAATAAGTCCTGAAAGTTTCTTTAATACCCGGCAAATATTTTGCTTTTCGCAAGAATTTTCAAATCAATGTTTGTCACCGGTACAAAATCGCAAAGGCACTAATCGTAAAGAGTAAGTAGACTGCAGTCGCAAAAGAAAACAATGATTTTTAACCAAAATTTCGAATGATTTAGAAACGAGTAGATAATTCAATATAATAATGAAAAATAATTTGATCTTTTCTCTTAATAATAGCATAAACAATCATTTTGACGATAAAACTTTCTTTGGAGCTTTCTTTCATCATGCTATGCTGTTTTGTTATATATTTTTTTTCAGCGAAAAAGAAGCAGTTCCTATATATATACATATACATATATATATACTAGCGGCCCGGCGTTGCTCGGGTGTAATGAAAGCTTAAAAATAATCCATGGTCCTGGAGCTCAGACTCTTTGGACGTTGACACGAAAGACTAAAAAGCAATAGTTGTTTCCAGTTAAAGCGAAACCGTAAACTGAAAGAAAAATGCATGGATGTAAGTCAAATCTTGATTTCCTTGTATCGATATCAAATTTTCTGCACTATCGGACCACTCCTTCTATAACCTGATTTTTTATTATCGGTTTTCGATATTTGTCTGGGGTACCTCGACACAAAACCTAGCTAAGATTATTCGCTTTCTTTTTTTCAAGAAAATCGGTTCAGCCGTTTCGGAGTGTATAGGTAACGGGACACACACACAGAGAGACACAGTTTCATTTGTAAATAGGTTTATATATATATATATATATATATATATATAGAGAGAGAGAGAGAGAGAGAGAGTGAGAGGCAGGGAGAGATATGAAGACAACAAACTGGATCAGAGTTCAGAGTTCTCTGGCATTTACTCTTTTTAAAGTGCTTAATACAACGTAAAACATCATAGAATTAAATTTATTTTTTATTGAAATAATTTTATTGCGTCACAGATAATAAGTTTTGAGATTTAAAGTTTTATCTCGCATCAGTCAATGTTCAGTAACTTAAGTAAAAACGATTTACATTTGAAAATAGAAAACAATATGTTTGCTGATTAAAGAGTTAATATGAAGTGTAAAGACAGAAAATTTAGCTCTTTATGGATGTGTCTAATTTAAGTAATCGAAATGAAGGTTACCTTTGAAAGCTTAAAATAAAGGTTAGATGCAAGGGGATGCATGGTATTCATACATGTTTCAGAGAACTGTCATATTTACGGCTGGGGTGTCTACTTTCCGCAAGAAGTATATATTTTAGTTACAAAGAAATACTCTTAGAGATATATGTTTCCTAGATAAGCGATTAATTTTTGTTTTCATAAAAAAAATAAAACCTTTATTTTAGACCTGTTTAAAGAGACATTTAAAGAATATTTGTTATTATTATTCTTATTATTTTTTTAAAATTAGTTATTTAGTTTTTGGTCACAATTAAATTAGAGCAGTATACAATTGTATTAAAAAGTGTTCAATACAATTATATTGCAGAACTTTTCAATATTTTTAAGCGTAAAAATTCGTTTACAAATGAAATAATGAATTGGAGCACTCTGGCTATTGGGCGTGTTTATACGCGCTAAAAAGCCTGCCTTCTTCTACCAGACGCTCCTGGCCTAGGAGTAGAATCGCCGATTTTGTCGGGTTTCAATCCTGGGTTAGGAAGCGCAACGGAGTCTAAGCCGTACTGGTGAGCTGTAATACAGCGGAACAGATCTGTCTGTGGATGGCTATATATATATATATATATATATATATATATATATAGTCATCCGCAGACAGATCTATTTCGCTGTATCACAGCTCATCAATATGATTAGACTCCGATGACTTTTTACCCAGGTATGAAACGCGACCGAAGTGGCGTCAGTCGGCATATATATATATATAAGAAAAACAAATAGGGTTGTTCAAACGAGAGAAATTGGTAGGGAATAAAAATTGTGAGAGACCGTGAACGTTTTGTTTAAAATGTATATTTATTGTTGTTGTTATGATTCATGTTATGATACTTTAATTGTCCATAATGGTATTTGTGACGCTACACGTGTTTCGTGTCTAAGGGTGACTCTCTTTAGGCGAATAAATTTGTAGCTTTGCGTATCGAGTTCTTTTTGTTTCTGAGGGCCAAGTTGTTGTTTATAAATAGGTAAGTAGTTAAATAAAAAATAAAAATAAATCAATAAAATAAAATAAGATAAAACGAATCAAATGTTGGCGTTTTGAATTGTCTGTGTTTTTTCACATCAGCACGTGTATGAATGGATAAACAGATAAATAAACGAATATGAGTTTGATTCAAAAAGTAAGGCAGTTTGTTTTATTATATAAGCAAAGCAATGAT
Organism: Ascarosepion bandense; assembly: GCA_037127315.1. Taxonomy (NCBI): domain Eukaryota; kingdom Metazoa; phylum Mollusca; class Cephalopoda; order Sepiida; family Sepiidae; genus Ascarosepion; species Ascarosepion bandense. Next base: position 2,210,951 of record JBBBDQ010001459.1, read on the forward strand.
ACACATCATAGATCAAGATACAGCTATACATCGACGGTTTATATCCATACTACACAACATAGTCGCCACCTCTCTCAGTGCCACTATTCTACCTACGAATAAGGGAACTTATTTCAGCTTTGTAAAACACAGTTGGCTTTTTTATCGAATGTGTAATTAAAACAAATTAGCCGATCGAGCTCAGGAAAGGAATTGAAGGCATAAATGTTCCGACTAAAACGAGTAAAGAGAAAGAGGAAAAGAAGACAGAAAGACGTAACTGCGCCACAAAGCTGGGGTCGAGAACGATTTCATTGGCTGAAAGGTTCAGAAAGTAGATTTGCATAGACATCCAGTGTTTGTCATGCCTCACAACCGTAAAGCAGGGACAAGAATAAAAACAGAGCCCTGAGAGACCAAAAAGCCAGTTGAAACCTAGCTCGTATAGAAGAGCCAGTCCGAAGATTTCTCATACTTTTTTTTTATTTTTGAGATCTCAAAAAACATTTTTTTCTGGGAATTTTAACATCTATGCTGATAAACGTTAGGCCATCCTCACATTCATCACTAGAAGTGGCTAAAAGTTAAATTTCGTAAAAACGGAAATTTTGTCTCTCAGAAATAGCGCAGATGATATAAAACAATCCTGTGTATTTTTAGTCTATACCCAGGTAGAGTTAAAATAAAATGCTTGGGGCTGGAGAAAGCGCTATCTGCCCTCCCCTATTGTTTAGGAAGATCAACTTTCTCCAAAGTACTAGACAATGTGTTATGCCTTCTGGTGAATATCGTGATCTGAGTGGACAATGCATCAGTAGGAGATTTACACACAACTGTGTATGTAGCATTGAGTTTTTCTATTGAACCATTCTGATATATAAGCAACATTGTGTAACAATTCAGATAGAGATAAAAATATACCTTTAGAAAGACAATAGGTATAAAAACAAAATGAAAATCTGTTCTTTACAGACGCATAAAACGAAAAGGTTATATCAAAACGTTTTCTTGTTTAAAGTAAATAAACACATAAATAAACACAAAATGCTTTCTTGTTTAAAGTAACTAAACACATAAATAAACACAAAATGCTTTCTTGTTTAAAGTAAATAAACACATAAATAAACACAAAATGCTTTCTTGTTTAAAGTAAATAAACACATAAATAAACACAAAATGTTTTCTTGTTTAAAGTAAATAAACACATAAATAAACACAAAATGTTTTCTTGTTTAAAGTAAAAAAACACATAAATAAACACAAAATGCTTTCTTGTTTAAAGTAAATAAACACATAAACACAAAATGCTTTCTTGTTTAAAGTAAATAAACACATAAATAAACACAAAATGTTTTCTTGTTTAAAGTAAATAAACACATAAATAAACACAAAATGCTTTCTTGTTTAAAGTAAATAAACACATAAATAATTTAGTAAATTAAAATGAAATAATAAATGAAAATGTTATTGATAAAAAGTAAATTAATATGTAAATTATATAAAAAGTAAAGGAAAACATTTAACAACAATAACATTTACTCACTTTCAATTATCAAGGATTAAATTATATCGTTTTGAACCTTCCACAGTTTATCTTGTTTTTCGGTTATTCTGAAGAATGTTCCTCAGAAAACACAAAGGTATTTTGCTTCTGTTTATAAATACATGTTGCAAGATAAAGTAGTTACCTTTGTTTTGATAAAATTAATCAGTGGAGGAAATACGTCGGTAACGAAAGGTTCTCCTTCAACTTGGGGAACAACTAGGCCTGAATTGTAGGTTGTGGGACTTTTTTGGTACCCATCTCTGTCAACACTGTAATTTATTGCATAGCCAGCTTTCAAATAGTCTTCACGTCCCGACTGCATTTTGCAAATTAATCAGCAGTGTTAAATGAAATGTGCTCAGAGAGCTTCTACAGTCGTCTTACTTAAACTGGAATAACACATATTGGCAAGGCACCTAATTCGCTGTACTGTAATGATGTACAAATATCAGTCAGTAAAGTGCCATATGTGATATACTCTTGGGCGATCATATTTCGAATAAGACATGACTGACTGGGCAGAATATTATACCGCAGTAGGTTACCATTATTTTCTGCGGTAAATTGGTTTCCAGTCAAGGCTATAGAACCTAATCTGCCCTATTATTTGACCCATAACTGGAGTGAAGAGACGGATTATTACCTTTCCCAAAAGTATCTGTGCGTAAGTGAATGCAGGGAATTCAACTGGTATTGAAACTCGGTTCCCCGATTTTTCGTTCCGAGCCGATATCCACTGCACCACAATGTAATCCTGTACAATAATAAATAAGTCAATAATTTAGGATAGTTATAACTGCCGCTCTTAATAAAAGTTCTGGTATGCGCCTCGAGTATTCAGTTTCGTTTTTCCTGGCTAATGTATCTGATAGAAAAATAACGAGACCGTATAACTTATACGTGGAAGTTAATCTTTGATGTATGGCTTTTTTCTTCTCGGCAAACATGCTTTTGATTACGAAAACTTTTTTTTTTGCTGTCGAGTTTTAATATAACAACTAAACTAATGAAACATTTGCCATCTTTAACTGCATCTTTTAGGGAAGATATATAAAACAGAACAGCTCCCTGTTCAGGAAACCTTATGAAAACTATATAAAAGTTTATAATTCATCATTTTGCAGTTTTTAAATATTCTTTTCATTTGAACGCTCCTCAGAACAAAGCTATCCACACTTCTTAAAGTTTCTTAACTTAGGGTTCATCAAGTGGTGCTAATGTCTTTGTTCAGCATTAAACAATCATTTCCTCATTGAAATATTAGATTGAATAATATCTTTCACTTTTTTTATAATCAAAGGATGCTGAGAATACAATAGATGGAATATATGAACTATGAGAAAGTTTCAAGAAAAATAAAAACAAAAAAGATACGTGAAATTTGAGATTAAATTTACAGTACTGTGCAAAAGTATTAGGATAGGAACTATTTTATATTTTATGAGGCATATTGACAGAAAACAGTCAATTTAATTAAAGTAATTTTATTTGATTTACTCAATAAATGCTTTAAAAAGAAAAAAAACTTGCTACAAAATAAATTTAATATTTAGTATAATAGCCTTTTGCTTTTAAATAATAAAATAATTGCGACAATTTACCAATCGCATCTAGCATATATCCATACATATATATATATATATACATATATATATATATATATATATATATATATATATATATATATATATATATATATATATATATATATATATGTATATATATATATATATATATATATATATATATAGTACTGTGCAAAAGTATTAAAACAATAATTATTTTATCGATTATAAGGCATATTGACAGAAAATAAACAATTTAATTGAAGTAATTTTATTTGATTTACTCAACAAATGCTTTAACAAGAAAGAAATACTTGTTACAAAATAAATTTTATATTTAGTATAATAGCCGTTTGCTTTGATCACACCCTTCATTCTGTCAGGCATTGATATCACAATCTTCTTCAATGTATCTAATGGTACCTCCTCCCAAGCAACTTGTATTTGGTCCCAAAGTGTGTCTTGCAAATTAACATTAGTTCTAGCATTTTTTTTATCCAAAATATCCCATCGATGTTCAACAGGATTGAGATCAGGGCTTTGTGGGGCCAATACAAATTTCGAGGCATTCCTTCCATTTCCTTTTTAGTCAAATAATTCTTACAAATATTTGGCTTGTCAACCTGTACTTAAGTTTCAGTGAGGGTTTTAGGAAAATCACCCCTTCCTTAACACTTTTGCACCCTACCAGTAGGACTGGAGTGATTTTAAACTTTATTTTGATGCCTCATAAAGGATAAAATAGTTCTTGTTCTAATCCTTTTGCACAGTCCTGTATATGACAAATAATGAGGAAATAAGCCTTAGAAAATTTAATTCGCAAAGGATTTATCGAGAGCAAGAAACAACAGGTCACCTGTTTAATAATCTTTGGTATACAGATGGTGGGATAGGGAGCACAGAAAAAAACACAGATTGCAAATAATTATAAAAGAGACGAACTTATTGAAAGCTATGACCTCCGCTTTCTCAATAGACACGTCACATAGACGAAGATGATCTTCTTGCCGTTGACAATGACCTCAAATCGCCAAGTAGATGTGACTGTAAGCAATAATCTTTCATTCGACGCAGCACCATTTTTCCAACTTCCTCGCAATCACTAGTAGGCATTTCTTCTTCATCTCTTGTTGCTTACAGGACCCACCCTTTCAAGGTCTCCATCGAAGTGCTGACCGCCACTTTCTGAATAGACACGTCACGTAGATGAAGAAAATGACCTCCTTGCCATTGACAATGATCTCAAACCGCCAAGTAGATATAAACTGTGACTGTAGGCAATAATCTGTCGTTGGACGCAAAACTATTTTTCCAACTTCCTCACATTAGTTTACTAGGCATATCTTCTTCATATCCTATTGGTTACAGGACCCGGGGTTTCAAGGTCTCTATTGAAGTGCTGACCATGGTCGATGGCACTTAAACGTTGCTGATTAAACAAGAACTGCTGCTTTCGAATTGATTTAGCCATAAGCCGGAATAACTTATTGTCGTGAACCCGGTTAAGAGTCCAGCAAGAAATAATACAACGACAACTAAAATAGGAAATAACGAATATATATTAACACAGCAAATTACAATATGTGGAACTCTTTTAGTAGAACAAATAAATACGAGTTAGGAAGTAATACTATAACTCGGGTCTCGCACGTGATGTCCGTCCTTCAATATGGCAAGGAATGCTGGACAATACTATCAAAGTTGGAGGAAAAACTTGAAGCAACTCAAATGTGGGTCTACAGAAGGATGCTGCCAATATCATGAATCGAGCATGTGAGAAATGATGAGGTCTTGGAAATGATAGAAACAAAAAAGAAATTAATACTGAGCATCAGGAAGAGACTGTAGTTCATGGGACACGCAACGAGGAAGGAGGGCTTGGAAAATCTGATACTAACTGGCCAGATAGAGGGAAACAAGACAGGGGAAAGCAACAGATAACATATTTGAAGGACCTACTCAGGTGGATGACGGAGCAAGGATTGCATGGTGTAACAGGAGAAGGCGTGCCCAGAGCCACTAGGAATAGGGAAAAGTAGAAGGCCATGATCGCCTATGTCCTGAAGGGACACGGCACATAGAAGAAGAAGAATGGTTGTACGGTAGCAGTCTTGGCTATCTCTGCCTATCGCTCTCCGCTGATCTGCTTATGCTGATCTCCTGCGGATCTCACACTCATCTGCCACCTCTTGTGAGGGGAAGTATATGTAGTTGTAGAAAGATTTTAATCCGTTCTAATAGGTGATGCCACCATGACACTTATCCCTTTAAAATATATGATATTCATTATACGCTTAGCTCTAATTTGCGAAAGATTTACACACTTCCGACAGATTTTCTTTATATTTCACTCATTCTTGATCTCTTTCACTCTTTCTTTTACTCTCTATTTCTCTCTCTCTCTCTCTTGCTTTCTGTTTCTCGCTTTCACTCTCTCTGTCTCTATATTTATCTCTTTCATTCTCTCTTTCACTCTCTCTGTCTCTATATCTATCTCTTTCCTTCTCTCTTTCAATCGTTCTTTTTATCGCTATCTCGGTTTCTTTCTATTTTCTATTTTTATCTCTTTCCCTATTTCTCTCCCTTTCTCTATTTACGCTCTCTTTCTTTATCTCTAACTCTCACTTTCTGTCTCCTTTTCTCTTTTTATCTCTTTCTCTCATCTTTTCTCTTTTTATCTGTTTCCCTCTCTTTCTCTATTAAATCGCTCTCTTTCTTTTTCTCTCTCACTCATTCTTTCTCTCTCCCTATTTTCTTTTATCGATTACTCTCTCTTTTTTCTCTTTGTCTCTCTCTCTCTTTCACTCTCTCTTTAGCCATATTTCTCTTTCTCTCTTTCACTTTCTGTGTTTCTTCCTCTCTATTTCTCCTTCACTCTCTCGCTTTCATCTCACTCGTTTTCTTTCTTTGATTCTTATCAAGTTTATAGACCCTCTCATTAATTGGTAATGTAGCAAAAAGAGCAGCCCAAAGTGCCAAATACAGGCGGGGGATGTTAAAATCAAGCAGGTAAGAAAATTTAAATTTCTGGGAAGTGTTCTAACCGAAGACGGAAAGTGCGACACAGAGAACCAAAGGCGAATTGGCATGGCGAAGGAAGCATTCCAGAAGATGAGCAAAGTATTAAACACAGGAAACTTTCACTAGAAACAAAAAAAGAGAGGACTGGATTGCTATGTGATGTTAGTTCTTCAATATGGCTGTGAATGTTGGACAATATAAACAAAGATGAAGAGAAAACTTGAAGCAGCTGAAATGTGATTCTATAAAAGAATGCTGCGGATATCGTAGAGGGAGCATGTGAGCAATGGCGAGGTTTTAGAAAGAATGGAAACAGAAAGGAAATTAATACTGAGCATCAGAAATAGATAGCTAAAGTTCCTGGAACATGCAGTGAGGAAGGAAGGCTTGAAAAACCTGATACTAGCAGGCCAAATAGAGGGAAAAATAGACAGAAGAAAGCAGCGGATAACATATTTGAAGGGCCCGAGCAGGTGGATGACAGAACGGGGGTTGCGAAATTTTACAGGATAAAGCGTGCTAAGAGCCACCAGGGATAGGTAGACCTGGAAGGCCATGATAGCCAACGTTCTTAAAGGACACGGCAGATAGAAGAAAAAGAAGAATAATAGCAATTTTCGTATAAGGAATAATTGGACATTCCTTGACAGAGCAGCCAGTGCTACACTCGCTTGAAATGTTTAAACTCTTTCTCTAAAAACAGATTTTGTTTTTCAAGCCCAATAGCCTTTATGGCTTTTTGCCTATTGATGAGACTTTTCTACGTAACTTTTGGTTTGGAGTAGTTTGGAACGTCCTTAATTTCTCTTACAGTTACACCGTTATATCAATTTTAGACGTTCCTACTGTTAAAGTGGATATCGGCTCGGAACGAGAAACCGGGGAGCCGAGTTCTAATTCCAGTTGAATCCATTGTATTCACTTACGCGCAAATACCCTTGGGAAAGGTATTAATCCGTCTCTTCCTTCCAGTTATGGGTTAAATAGCAGGACAGATTGGGTTCTATAGCCTTGGTCGGCAACCAGTCTACCGCAGAAAGCAATGGCAACCTACTGCGGGATAATCTCCTGCCCAGTCAGTCATGTCTCTTTCGAGACATGATCGCCCAAGCGTGTATCACGTATGGCACTTTAACTGACTGACTGTTGAATGTCAAGTCCTCAAGTTATTTGGTACAGTTATTAGTTTGAGATTCTATAACGCCAGTTCCCAATGTTCGAAAAAGTCTTCGCCAAGTCCCGCAGGCTTCGTTCACTTAAAGCCATTTTTAACCATTGATCTGAGAAAGCGGTTGTCTACAGCAGACAATTTAGATATTTCTGAACGAGTGTGGCGCCGTGCATAACATCCACATGAAAGTCTCGAATTGACGAGGCTATTTAAGAACATGGCTCCGGTTTTTTTTAGGTTATGAGATACACATTGTACCTGCATATGTACGAGGTGCTACGCCACTAAATCGATAGCGCTTTCTCCAAAATAAAATAAAAACAAGCTGCATGATTTTTCCGCTTGTAGTGATATTGACAGATTTCAGATGAGACAAGAAAAACGCGAGCTAACTTTAGAGATATACAAACATGTCAATATGGTCAAACTCTCCTCGCTTCTGCGCAGACGTATCCAGACAACTAAATACACTGGAACAAATGATGACGATATTTTTTAAATTTATATCTTTCTATATCTTGCTTTCGTCGATATATATATATATATATATATATATATATATATATATTGCAAGCATTTTGTCTGCTTATTTTTAATAAAATTTTTAATAAAATAAAACGATATTTCAAAAACCTCAATACACATCAAACAAAATATGGTACTTCCACAAAAGACACTAAACATATCAAACTCGTCTATTGCAACCAGATGCACGATGACTACAAACAGGATGAGAAAATAATAAAAAATCTAATTCATATTAGTGTATCTCCCGTTGATCATAATAAAAGATTTAAATTAATAATATGTTGTAAAAGGTACAATACTATTGATTTGATTGTCCGTAATAACTTCTTCCCACCAACTGATGTGTTACGTAAAACCAACATTATTTATCAATTCAAATGACTCATGGGAGAATGTATCTCTGAAAAAAAAAAAACCCAAAAAATAAAAAAAAAAGAAAATAAATATATATGTTGGATTTACAACAACCACATTACCTAGACGTCGTACGTTACATTTGTATGACCATTCATCCATTTACAATAACATTGCTGTCTATAGAAGAAATATTAAATCTTCAAAAAACTTTCAAAAGAACTCTGTCCTCAAGTTTACATACGAAATTAACCACGATAACAAATTCCCTTTCCTTGACATTTTAATAGACACAAACAATAACACATTTAATATCTCCCCATATAAAAACCAACTAGTAAAAGCTCTTACACTCTCAACTATAAGAGTGAATGTCTTAACTGCTACAAAATAGCACTTATACACAACTAAATTAACCGAACACAAATCAACTCCTCCACAAAAAAGATATTTTACTCTGAACTAAAAAGTAATAAGCAGACTTTCATTTCCCAAACCACATTGTAGATGAACAGATAAGGGGGTATTTTAAAAACTACAATACACATCAAACAAAATATGGTACTTCCTCAAAAGACCCTAAACCTATCAAAGTCTTCTATTGCAACGAGATGCACGATAACTACAAACAGGATTTAAAAAATCACAAAACATCTCATTCGTATTTATATATATCCCGTTGATTCTAATAAAAACTTTAAAATAATAATAATAATATATTAAAAAAATACTATACTACTAATTAAATCATCCGAAATAACTCCTCCCCACCAACTGATGTGTTAAATACATCGAACATTATATATCCAAATGTACCTTGGGAGAATGTATCTCCGACAAAAAAAACAAAACAAATATATATGTTTGATTTACAACAACTACATTAACAAGACGTCTTACATTACACTTGTCGGATCATTCGTTCATTTCTAGACATCTACAACGACATTTCTCTCTACATTCACAATAAGCAGGAAAAAATTTACAGCAATTTTTAGCAACACATTTTTACGGTTATGTTTTGTTACCATAACTCACACCCACTAAGATGATCATGGAAGGAGATTAAAAGTACTTGGGTACATTGAGAAATGAATAATAATAATAACATCTGTCAACGTTGCAGCTCAAGTGGTGGGGGCACCTTAAGTCAGTCATCAGATTGTTTAAGTCAGTCAGGCATCTGATTTTAGTCGACGACTTAACCAAGACAGATTAGCAGCACAAACGGCAGCCGAATCTAGTTTAGAGGTGGCTATCCAATCAGGAGATATTAGGGCTGTATTTGTACCTATGGCTACACTGGCCTCCTCGCTTATCAAGAAGAACCAAGCTCTGGTTGTTAGAGCTAGGTCAAAGAGAATGTCTTTCGAGGCCACGAGTATGACGGCCGAAATGGGCAAGAGAGGTTACGAAATGTGTCAGACCAATATTTCGCGGGCGTCACAACACCGGACGGTCGACGAGTGACCACAAACAAAGGCGTCTGCGAGGCATTTCGGACTTACTTCCGCGAGCTTTTCACCAAACAACCTGGACTGGGCCCCAGCAAATTTGATGCCTATTTAGTCGACATCCCCCGTCCCGAGGCGACTAAAGCGGCTGGGTGCAGAGGAGCCATCACTGAGGAGAAGGTCTGGGACGTGTTGAAGTAGGCTGGCCGGAACAGAACTCCAGATGTAGATGGTCTTCCCTACGAGGTGTACAAGAAACATTGCAACAACGGGGGTAGCAATTTTCACCGAGTGCGTGCGCAGCAGTGATTGGGAGGAGTCCGTAGTACAGGCTACATATTTCGCGACTTGGACGAAAGTTCTTTGACCTCGAAGCCAGTAGAAAGGATCAGCACTATGTTCTGTTGTGTCTGCTCGGCGTTATGCGGATTGTGGTGTGGACAGAAGGAGTTTAATGATGGCGAGAAGTTTTCCTTTTTTTCAACTGATCTTTGAGCATCAGCTTAAAGTAAAGACCAGAGTGGAAAGGGTGTGGCTCTCTTCATTGGAATTCGGCAAAAGGTGGGTGAGTGTTTCGCCCCTGGTATGTGTAAGAGGTTCTTCCCTGGAATGGTTGTTGGATGCTACTTAGGAAAGAGGATTTTGCTCCTCTAACTGAAGCTTAATCATCCCAGCCCGTGTTTAAGTTAGATTAAAGCCTTTTCAAATTGTGCAATTTAACATTCCTGGAAACTTAGCTAGTGCGTGAATGCTTAGATTCCTTTAGTCTCCACTTTTTTACTTTCTCCTCCCTATTCTCGTTTAGGTGACAGATGTCTTCTAGCAGTACCAGACACCTTTTGGTTCTGAAAGTTCACCCAGTTAACCGAGATCTTCTGTCACACACTGATCATTATTGGGGGTTGCCATTACTAATACATTGTCAACCTCATGTATGTATATATTTTGGCAAAGTGCTCGAGGCTATTATCAATGGTGAAGTGGTTCAACATCTCACATCCCAATGACTCTTCTCCGATAAACAGTATGGTTTCCGCGTCACCACATCTACTGCTGATATATTAACTACCATCACAGAATATATTTACCAGCGAAGCTTGAGCTCTTGCATTAGATATCTCCAAAGCATTTGGCAGCATCTGGCATGCTGGCCTCCCACGCAAGCTACAGGGACGATCGTTTGAGCTAATCCAGTCTTTCCTTTCAAATCGCATAATGAAGGTAGTATTGAATGGGCATGTTTTCAGATACTATCATACTAACGCGGGTCTCCCTCAAGACTCGATTCTAAGTCCTACGTAGGCATCTGTAATGACGACACAACCATTTAATCCCGCCTCGATAAGAAACCGAGAGTGACAACAAACTTCGTTGCTGATCATGAAAAAGACCTCCTATCTGTGGTGGACTGGGATAAGAAATGACTAGTAAATTTTAATGCTTATAAAACGAAGCTGCTATCATTTAACCACTATAAACAACAGCTCCTACTCCTCATCAGAATGGATCAGGCTAGTCTCCGTGAAAGCAAAACAATGCGCCTTCTTTGCGTAACTCTATCAGCCGACATCAAGTGGAATGAATACATTGAATCCATAGCTTAATCTGCTGCTAAGGTTGGTTACCTGTGTAGGGTCAGGTAGTTTTTCTCGTCTGAATCCATCTTGCACATATACAACAACCATCGGCTCGTGTATTGAATACTGCTGTCACATTTGGTAGGGTGCCCTTGCTAATCATTTTCTTGACAAATTCCAACAGAGATACTGCAATATAATTGATCCCGACTTGGTAGCTCAACTCCAGCCACTTTCTCACAGACGTAATATGGCTTCCCTCTGTCTCTTCTACAAATACTTTCACGGCGTCCGCTTCAATGAGCTTAGCTCCATAGTGCCCCCTCTGCATGAATTTACTCGAGCTATTCAACTAGCGACTAGGTCCCATCCTTTTACAGTTAAGCCGATAAAATTTAACCGCAAGTATTATTTATCAGCTTCTAAGATCGCACTTTTCGCATATGGAATTCCATTCTGTATTCTTGCTTCTCTGACAGCTGCAATCTCCAAGAATATAAATGCAAAGTCAATTGTCATCTCTTATCTCCTTGGCTCGCATCCTTTCCCTGACAACACTTGTATCACGTTCTTCTTCCTTTCGATTCTACTCTCATGCAGCCCTCTTCACACCAGTGGCGTCATCCTTGTCTTGCTCATTCTTTGACACTCTCGTAATTTGCTCCTCATTCTCATCACTCACCGCTTATGTAACCGTTGCGCACTACTGGCATTTTTGGCTTGCTTAGGGTGAAATGATTAGAGAAAATAATTATTTGCGTGGGTGATTTCTGATGAGCTGTGATACGGCGAAACAGATCTGTCTGCGGATGACAATATTTACGCTCTCACAACCTGATTGAGCACTCTGGAAAAATAGTAGACTTTGATAAACAGTAGCTACTCTGGCATGTACGCATCGCTCATTCAGTGAAATGAATTAGAATGCTCTAGCTATTGGGCGCGTATAATGATATGCGCTAAAAAGTCTGCCCACTTCCACCGAAAGCCCATAGACCAGGGGTAGAGTCGCCGACTGACGCCATTTCGGTCGGGTTTCAATCCTGGGTAAAAAAAGCAATCGGAGTCTAACCGTACTGATGAGCTGTGATACGGCGAAACAGATCTGTTTGTGGATGACAATATATATATATATATCTGTGATACAGCGAAACAGATCTGTCTGCCGATGACAATATATATATATATATATATGTGTGTGTGTGTGTGTGTGTGTGTGTGTGTGTCTGTGTGTGTGTATTTATGTGTGTGATTCATACATATTTGTTATGTATATATATTCTGTATTTGAGCAGCTGTCTCCATTTGATGCAGGTTTCATTAAAATGACAGACATGGTTGCATGATTGATATTTTATATAATTTATCATTTATATTTTTTGCAGAACTCAAATTATATAAGAATTGTCCAAATGTCTTCTTTTTTTTAGAGCGCTTTCGGCTTTACACTAAGCCATTCTCAATGATGAATTTATATACACGTATAGTATATATATATATATATATATATATATATATATATATATGTTCAAGGCAAGAAATTGCTTACTATAGGCCATAATAAATTTTAAAACAAAAAATACCAGTCGACTGTTTTCGTTCCCTTTCGTCAGAAATGTAAACGGAAAAGAAAATTATGAGAAGAAAGTCTGTGGTGAATGACGTGAATGAATGAACAAGGGAATAATAATAATAATAATAATAATAATAATAATAATAAAACAATTTTCTCCCTGTCCATTCGTTCACGTCATCCGCCACAGACTTTCTTCTCATAATTTGTTTCACTGTTTTCACTTTTGACGAGAAGGCACGAAACCAGTTGATTGGCGGTTATTTTTTAAAATTTATCATGGCCTATACTAAAAGATATTTTATGCAAGCAGGCTTTGCAATAAACTGCTAGATATCATAGATAGAGATAGGGCATTAATAGAATTAATATATAAAAATGTCGCTGAACACATAGGTGTCACTTTTGTCTAGTCAAGTAACAATTTTTCTATTTTAATTCTACAATATATATATAGAGAGAGAGATAGAAACAGAGAGAGATATTATTTTGTGTTTGTGTAATAAATATATATATATGTGTGTGTGTGTGTGTGTGTGTGTGTGTGTGTGTGTGTTTATATCTCTACAAATACAGGGCCTAATAGTTAAAAAATCATCTTATATACAGTTAAATATTTTCATTGTGAATGCACTTAATTCGTTGGTAAATATTAATTACATGCAGCGAACATTACGCAATAAAATGTTCATATGAAAATTTATCTAAAACCTTTCAGGCTACGGACTTATTGACACAACCTTATGATTAAATGTCCTCACACACACAAACATATATATATACACACATATTTTTCGTTGATCCTTTCAAAATGCGGACTTATATTATTAGTGCCTAATACCTCGGAAAATTCAATACACTGCTGCATATATTTAAATAAATTTGCATTTGGCTAAATAAATCGGCTTTGAAATTCTGAGGCGTCTTCCACTCAAATTGTTCCGATGTTGACCTTTCGGATTCTGATAAGATTTACCCTTGTTGAATTGTATAATGTTAAGTGGTTGCGTCAAAACCGAGCAACGATGCAGACTTCCAGGCGAGGCATATACATATTTACCAAGTTTGCATTCGTCTGTCACAAAGCGATCATCATTAGGCACCTGAAGAGAATCGAAATTTTATTCTAGCTTGATCAACATGACGACCTGGTTTGCCTTCGATCAATTGCAGGCATTCTTTCTGCACTCGGGTAGAAATTACTCAGGTTTGTTTAGTCTGACACATGGTTCAGATGCGCAGCATTTCTTTAGTATCAATGTAAATTAATAATAATCTTTATAGTAGGAATCGATTTTGTTACAGAACTGCTTGTTGTGCTTTCGAAAAAAACACGAGTCTCCTGATATTATTTTTCCTATACGTGCGACTACATCTTATAGCCTGATTTGAAAAAAAATAAAGAAAAGAATTATAATATCATTTCCTATTTATAAGCTTATGGTGCGTCTCTTACGACGTTTTTTTTTTTTTTTTAGAAAAGTCAAGTAGAACAACCCACAGATAACACCACCTGCAGCATCATAATTGATAATAAAAACTCTAAAAGATAATAACTCCTATGTAAATTCTTAGAAAATTAAACTACCATAAATTCCAATCCTGGAAAAACACACATACACACACACACACACACACACACACACACAAATATATAAATATATATCTATATATATTAGTCATCCATATACAAGCCTGTTTCGTTGTATCACAGGTCATCAGTGTGGCTAGACACATCTACTTGCTTCTGGCCGGGATCGAAACTAGATCGATTTGGTGTCAGTTGCAGTCGCTACCCACTAACCCACTAAGCCATAGGCGCATGTAAGCAGAGAAAGTAAATTTTTAAAATGTTGTATATAAGTAGTGTATACACACGCCAGTCACCGAAAGAACCGAAATTCATTTCTAAAGAGTAATATATATATATATATATATATATATATAGATTGTCCATAAAGTCCTTGTGCACCTAAGAAAAAAACGTATAACTTTATTTGTATTTGTCATAGAAATATTCTGTAAAAATGAACTTGATCAATTAAACTTGAAAGATAATACGGTTTTTCAACAAGAAGCTCCTTGTCACTTTGCTGTCCGTGTTAGACAGCTTCTAAATCAGGAATTTCCTAACAGATGGATTGGAAGGAGTGGACCATTTTATTGGCCTCCACGTTCGCCAGATCTGACTCCATTAGAAGTTTTTATTTATGGGGACATGTGAAAACAATTGTGGATGCAACCAAACCTAGTTCATTAAAAGATTTGAAAGGTAAAATAACTAATGTGATTTCCGACATTACTGTTAATCAGTGAACTGTAAAATCTTTTTGCCCTTTTTATTGATAATGATGGAGAAGATGTGGAAACTTAAATAACATTGAAATAAAAACTTAAAACATATAGATTAACTTTTTCTAATCCTTTTTGCAAATTATTTCTATCGCAAAAACAAATAAAGTTATAAGTGTTTTAATGTTCACACGAACTTTATGGACACCCTGTAGATATCAAATCCCACAATCTTTTCAATAGTTGTACTGTAGTATGTCTTTCGTATGGGTATTAGATTTCATATCTTCCTATGTTGAGACTGATTGTCTCCCCAAATGCTTTAGAGCCCAGTCTTAAGATACTATTTACATAGATTACAAGGACATTGATAGATAAATTCATAACGTTCCCAATGTTGTTTGTGCGAAAGTGAATGTAATGAAACTCGACAGGAACGCAAACTCGGGTCTAGGATTACTCATCCTCGGCCCCTATTCATTACATCATTTGCATATCCAAATCCATCTATCTATTGGTTGAAATATAAACTATCAACATATACGTCTTCACAAACCAAATACGCATTTATAAACTCAGATATAAATGAGTAATAATTACCTATTTTCTGGACTTAGGAACTACATACAGGCTTAAGCATGTGGCCAATAAAATAATGAATTGAGTAAAATAAGCTATAAAATCCTTAAAAGAATTATTAGCAATGTATGAAGAGGTTCTACACAAGCCAACGAATGGGAGGATAAAAGTGAGTGCATTTCTTGGTTCCAGAAAATTAGAAATAAAGAAAAAATCCTTTCAGAAAATATGATATATAAAACTTCTACCCATTAATATCTTAAAAATGGATACTGGAAGATTTGAATTTTGCTAAGTGGTTTATAAATTTACCAATTGAGCTTATAAACATAATTTTGCATTGCCGTAAATCCATACTATTCCACAATGTCGGAGAACGGATCCTAAAATAAACAACGAGCACGTTCGTTTGACGGTCAGTTATGATACTTTCTAGTCTTCATTTTTTTGTGATCCATTCTTGCCACGTGTTCCGCATGATTTGACGAAACTACATTTTATGGAATCTTTCATGTTTGCGGATAGAGTACAGGAGGGTCGCGATGACGATAGCTCAGCAGACCATTGGTATTTTGTGTTAATCCAGGGTTACCGAAGTCTCTTTCGAATAGCTTCTTCTATGCTGCGGGGTTGGGTAGCTTGATTCAGTTATCAACGTCTTTTTCAGCGTGTAAATTTATTTTAGTACTTTATCAAGGTATGGCCGTCGTTCACCATTTTCTAGGGTTAGTCCCTTGATGGTGATTTAGACTCCAGGTGGTGGTTGATGTCTCGGTCTTAGCTGGAACAGGAGCGTTGTCAATGCCATGTTGAACGCACACACACACACACACATATGTATATATATATGTGTGTGTGTGTGTGTGTGTGTGTGTGTGTGTGTGTAGTTTACTGCTAATATGTTTGTTTTGTTTAGGTATAAAAAAACGTAACTTCTGCTATTGGTTTTCCTGTAACAATTACTGCGGACCCGAATGTGAGTCCAAATAATCAAGTATTAATAAGAACAATATATAAAACAAACAATAATGCATGTATCAACAAACGTATTATAATTACAGTAAATAAAGAAAAGATTTAAACAGTAATTTAACAAAGCATTTCAGTTAGAAATATCTGTTTGTGCGCGTGAGAATTTTGTGTAGGCCTACAAGAAAGACACGCGTGTGAAAGATTACAAAAATTTACGAGAGAAAAGTCAGAGATAGAACATTTTCGTAACAAACATTTATCGTAAATAATCAGGTCGGTAGAAGCAAATATATATACTGTTTGATTATAAAAACAGAATATCTACTTAAATACGAGTATCGATCAAAAATAATGTTCAAACAAATGATTTCATATGTAAATGTACATATATAAATGTACATTTTTCATAAAAAGGGCTGAAAGAATACTGATGTTGTTTTTGTTTTTTGTTTTTTTGTTTTTTTCGCGTGTTTTTTTTTTTTTAGGTGAACAAGTGATTTCTTTTTGGAACTCACTGTGTGTGGACATTATTGAAATACTTTTTTCTTCCGAGCACTTTCCGCTAATCTTGTTTGAAATGACCGCACACAGAAAAACCTCAAAAATGAACAGAAATTCCTTGTCCGTCATTTTTAATGAAATATACAGCAGAGTTAGATTGAAGTCCAAACACACATATGCGTAAATTTATATACTTGATACATGTATACATATGTGTGTGTGTGTGTGTGTGAGTATGTGTGTGTGTGGGTGGGTGGGTGTTTGGGTGTGGGTGTGGGTGTGTGCGTTGGGTGTGCTAACATAGGTATATGAAAATATATACTGAAATTCCTGTGTTACTAAAATAGATTATTGCTATAGTAAAATTTAAAAGAAAGTGCATATGCCTGTCGGCGTAGTGAACAAAGTCTATGAAAGCATGTAATAAAAAAGTAGTTTAAACAATGCAAAAGTAGATAAAGCCCTTGATAAAATAAAAATAAATAAATAATGACGAAAAAAAATCAAACGAATGAAGGAGACAGCGCGGGGTAGTTGGAGAAGGAAACAAAATTTGATCGTTTGAAGAAAAAAGTAAAAAAAAAGTCTTTGGTTTGCCCAAAATGGTAGATTAATCATGGATGCAAAATTTTTAATATTTTTTTTTGTTTTTGTTTCGGTCGAGAAAGAAGCAAAGGTTGCAGAGAGATAAGACCAGGAAGCAAAGTGTGTCTCTATAAAGCAATACAAAACAAATATGGCGGCATCTCTAAAATTAATAAATGCCTGTGATGAAAAAAAAAAATAGCAGAAGCAAAATTCAAAACAAAAACGCTAAACATTTAATATATCTAAACACGTGATTTTATTACACGTTTACCTGCGCACTAAACAAATAAATAAATACTTCTAAAAGATTTAGAAACATTGGAAAGATCAGAATTTTAAAGAATTGGAAGCTAAATATGATTAGACGTTATATTTTTTTCTGCTGATGCTTTAGTCTAAGTTTATTTTACCTCAAATGATTATATTTTTTTTTATTTTGTGTTTACTGTTTCATCAAATAATGGCGATGTTGTTTTTTTTCTTAATGATTAATAATCTTAAGTGTTTTAAAAGCCGACTTTCGTTCTCCAGTTAATATAACCCATCTGTGTTTAAATGAAGACTTCTCTGTAAGCCAACATATATTGCGTTTTCAAATTCCTTTTTATTTATTTTATCCAATGAAAATCTCCGTTTTTTGATAAATCTCTGAATTTGGTTAAGAAGTGTAGACTGCCTGCTATGAATTTTAATTAAATCTTCGTTCACTTGATAGAGCAAAGAATGCATGGATTGTAGCTTTGCTTATAACTTCGTTCTTAGATTCAGAAGAAAGCACGGAGAGAAATAGAAATTCCCCATAACAATCCAGTGCAATTTGTATTTCTATTTTTAAAATTTGTTACTCTGACGTATTTATTGAGATGGGACAGTCCGTATACTATCAGCTACCGTCGACCTTATGGACTTATTTTTATGATACGTTTTTTTGTACCGCTTTTGTTTTTATTCTCCTTTTCTCGACTTAACAATCACAGATATGTGTTCAGTTGGTTTCGCTCGTACAACAATGACATGAGGCGGTCAGAAGAGATAGGGTTGGGGGACTGAGACGTAATCTCAGGTCTGCGTTTACCGAAACCTTGGATAATATTGACCATATTTTCCAGTATGATTCGCCTAACATACCATATGATTATAATTTCATGCTTGTTTCGCCCTCTACACTCTCTCTCTCTTGTTCTCTGTCTCTCCACCTGATATGCGTGCGTACACTTAATACTATATACACACACACACCTATACTTATATATATATATATATATATATATGTGTGTGTGTGTGTGTGTGTGTGTGTGTGTGTGTGTGTGTGTGTGTCAAACAGAAAATAGACTGTGTTAGCTTTGATTTTGCATCAATATTCGCAAATGTACTTCCATACCCTTTGATATTGAACTTTTTATAAAATTGGCATATATATATATATATATATATATATATATATATATATATATATATATATATATATATATATATATATATATATATATATATATATATATATATATATATATATATATATATATATATGCAGTGCCGGCCATAATTATTAGGCTACCCCAGTTTTCTAAAAGAAATGATGTATTTCATACTATTTTTAGTATTTATTGCCAAGTGGATAATTCTAAATGAAAATAAAATGGTTCTTTTGTTATTATCACTTTGCAAAATTTTACAAGCCAATAAAGCAAAGATGAACTCGTCCGTATCACCCTAAATTTCCTTCATTCTTTCATTGATGAAACTGTAATATAGGTAATTATTAAAGATTTGTAATTTCATTTGATGAACATGTTATTGTGCAGTATTAACAAAAGAACCATTCTATTTTCATTAACAATTATTCACTTGGCAATACATACTAAAAAATAGTACGAAATACATTGTTGTTTTAAAACACTGAGGGAGCCTAATAATTATATCCAGTAGTGTGTATACATAGTGTTTCAAGACCAGTGAACCTCTTACTAAACAAGAAAGAGTCTCTAACCTGTTTAAGTAAATGAGGAGGAGGAGTATGAACTGAGCAATAGAAAAGCCTATTTTTTGCAGTTTCAACAAACAATTTTGACCGATAGAGCCCTCTTTTCATCTTTATCTGTCGGGTCTCTTTAAGACGCAAGTGAACATGGACTTCAATTTGGCCCTGTTCTTTGTCGATTTTAATATTTTACGTCTTGGTATCTCTCCCAAACCCTGCTGTGCCATCCATCTCGGGCTGCTTTCCTATGACACTCTTTCTATGTGAGTATCAGATTCTCCAAACCCTCCTTCCGCATCACGTGTATCAGGAACCTCATCTCTCTCTTCCTGATGTTAAGTGTGTTTTCTTCTCTCCAATACCTCGTCTTTGTTCATATGCATGGTCCATGGTATCCTCAGCATCTTTCTGTAGAACCATATTTCTGCTGCCTCCAGTCACTGATTCATCCTTGAAGAGATCGTACATCATTGGCTACCATACAGAAGAAAAGATACTAGCATAGCAGTCCAGCACTTCTTCGTTGTTTCCAATGAAATTTTCCTGTCTCTCAGAACACTGGTTTGAGTTTGGAATGCATCCTTGATCAGGCACATGAGTCTTCGGATGTCAGTGTCGCATTTTCCATCCTCTGTTATAACGCTTCCCAGGTATTTAGATTTATTTACTTGTGTTATTTTTTAGTTTCTCTGCCCTGTAGTTGGCGTTTTGGTGGTTTTGTTTATTTTTTTGTTGTTTTTTTTTTTGTTTTTTGGTGATGGTCATTGACCATACATTCAGTTTCCTGAAGTTTTTGCTCAGTCCTTTCTTCTCGCTTTTTCATACTACTTTCTGTAGGAGGTCCTCAATTTTTCTTTCCGTGTCTGTCATCAGCTCTGTGCCATCCACGTATCTTATATTGTTAAGATTATGGACATCAATGACGATTCCTGGCAAGCAATTTATCTCTCTCAGAATTGTTATATACCTCTGAAAAAATCGCAAATAAAAACCTCAGTCTGTTTTATTACCAGGTAATGTTTTTGACTTTTTTATCAGAGTAACTCATTTAAACTGTTAAATCGGCTACCAAAAGAGCCTTTTGACCATGTAATGTTTAATTAACATTCTAATATATTAATCTGGGAGTTAGGGATACACAGGGTAATCCCAAGAAACAAGCATGAATGATTAGCTCGTACAGTAGCAGAAATACGAAAAAAAGGAAAAAGAAAATAAGAAAAATAATATAAAATAAACGATTTCAAACTAAAAATGTTTAACAAAATTTCAGGATGCTGCGAATATCATTGATCGACCATGTGAGCAATGGGTTTAGAAAGGATGGAAACGAAAAAGAAATTAATACTGAGCATCAGGAAGAGACAACTAAAGTTCCTGGAACATGCAGTAAGGAAGGAATGCTTAGAGAACCTGATACTAACAGGTCAAATTGAGGGAAAAAGAGACAGAGAAAAGCAGCGGTAACATATTTGAAGAGCCTGAGCAGGTGGATGATCGAACGAGGGTTGCGTGGTGTAACAGGAGAAAGGGCACTAAGAGTCAACAGGGATAGGGAGTCGTGGAAAGTCATGAACGCCTGAAAGGACAGGACACATAGAAGAAGCACTCAAATACCACGGAGAACATCAGCAAAATAACTAAATGAATAAATAAATATGAACAAAAATGAGAAGGAAAATTATAAGGAAGAATTCATGGAGTAGAAAACACTGGGAATAGACAAGAAAATAAAAAGAGAAAAAACAATAACTGGAAAGACCAGTTCAGATAAAAATTAAAACTGACAAAGCCATACAACTTGTCCTATTCAAGTCAATGGTTGACCTTTATATTTTCTACATCAGGCCATGAACTTTTATTACGTTCGTACAACACCACCAAGTAGCATTATGGTATGTGTCGCTCTTGTTTGTTGTTCTGTGCGAACATTTGTAAAAAAAAAAAAAAAATTTGCGCAGCTGAACTGTTGTGGATTCCGGCCGAGGAACCGCACAAAATAATAAACAAGTAAACAGATATTTGTGATAGAAAAATAAGTTATATTAAACGTAATGATACAAACTGGAACGCAGGTTAATAATCCAGGAATACGATTAGTAAGGAATATATTATACAATTTTTTAAGTGAAGTCGTGCTGGAATTACTATGTTCACGTCGGAACTGACGGGTGCTGTGTAATACTATCGTGTGTGAGTGGAGCTCAGAGTTACTTTGACTGTTGACGCGGTATTCTATGTGAAACTTCGGTATTTCTCGGTAACTTACAGATCTCTTACTGTACTTTCTTGCTGTTACTCACTATAGCAGGAGTATATGTATACTCAAGTCGAGTCCATTATAATAGAAAAAGGGGAGATCCCAAAACATGAACAGAAAAGACAAATTTAATTTCGCACCGTTATCTGCCACATTTCTAATCGAAATTTTTATTTAAACAGTAAAAGAGTGGGACATAGAAGGAAATCTAGTAGCATGCTTAAATGCACGTGGACAGGAAACCAGAGTAAAAGTCTCATCAGAGCTGTTGCCGTTAAAATATTTGTAGAAAAGACAGAGGAAAGCTAAGTCACATTGGTAAGAAAATGAGTGATATCGAGAAATTTTTGAAGTGAAGTCATGCTGGAATTACTATGTTCACGTCGGAACTGACAGGTGCTGTGTAATACTATCCTGTGTAAGTGGAGCTCAGAGTTACTATGATTGTTGACGCGGTATTCTATGTGAAACTTCGGTATCTCTCGGTAACTTACAGATCTCTTACTGTACTTTCTTGCTGTAACTCACTATGGCAGGAGTATATGTATACTCAAGTCGAGTCCATTATCATAGAAAAAGGGGAGATCCCAAAACATGAAGAGAAAAGACAAATTTAATTTCGCACCGATATCTGTCACATTTCTAATCGAAATCAATTATATATGTTTATTTGGTCATTTTTTTAAGTTACTATTAGTTTTACGACATTTCTAACATTAAAATCTTCATTTTTGCGTTTTAGATTTAAATATGCCCAAGCAAAGTATAAAGACAAATTCCATATTAAAAAACTGTTTTTATGGAACGTAAACAAAGGATGTGCGTTATGGTGCAGTCGATATCGGAATAAGAAATCTGACGAGCCAAGTTCGAATTTAAGTTGAATTCCTTGCATTCACTTACGCTCATATACCCTTGCGAGAGATATTAATCTGTCTCTTCTCCCTCCAGCTATGGGTTAAATAGCAGGACAGATTGTATTCCATAGCCTTGATTTGCAACCAGTGTCTACCGCAGAAAATATTCTGCCTGGTCAGTCATGTCTCTATCGAGACATGATTGCCCATGCGTTAACTGACAGAAAGAAAGATCCGCTTGCACAAATGCAAGTGTAGACATCGAATTAAAAACCTAGAAAAGACGTTGGCCCAAATCATTTATCTCTTGGAATGATTTGGTGGAATTATTCGTGAAATACTCTGATAACCCCTATCAGTTTTTCGACAAGAAACTTAAAATATTTAGTAAAATATTTTAGAATGATATAAGAGCAATCAGCAAGAAATTTGAGATCGGTCAGTACCTTGTGAACACTAACCTAAATGTATTTGTCTATATTTCTGAGATGAGGTAGTACTTACAATATTTACATTATTCGGACTGTTGTCTTAATCTTTATTGCCATTTGTACGACGTTTCATCCGTTGTACGGTCCGGCCTTATTCAGGTTCTACGAATTTTGAAACGAACCCAATATAAACTCTGGTAAAAAAAAAGGTTACTGGACATTAGGTTTACAAGTCCCAAAAATCCAGTTGTTCTTAAGAACACATGGCCCAGTGGATATAGACGTTGGTTAGTTCTTGACTTGACACTTAGATTTGTGAGCTCAATACCAGGCTAGCGCAGTGGTGAACAAGTAACTTGGAGATAACTCATGACTTCCAATCGAGACTTTACGCAAGGAATGTAATAAACGCAGTGATTGTAATCAAAGGTTCGGTTCGAAATTTTTAGCACCTGAAGAAGGCGTACAACATCGTACAAATGGGAACAAACGTGAGGACAATAGTTAGAATAATGTAATTTCTAACCTAAAGGGTTCAGTTAAAAGAGAGATCACTGTTACTGTGGCATCTGGATACGGAGCTATAACAATCTATAAACTGACAAAATAAAAGTTTCTGTTCGAAATTCTAAACACTTGAAATGGTTGAAACGTCGTGAATATAACAACAAAGAATGTAAATAGTAGAAATAACTTTTGTATTGTAACCATAAAGGGTACATGCGTATGAGACTATGTCTGATCGGCTTTCCGGGAATGTTTTCATATTGATAAAAAAAGAAAAAGTAAAATAAACACAAGTTTTCTGGTTCACTAAAAATATTGGTTTACTAAAAAATATAGGTTCAATGAAAAATAGCTTTACTAAAAAATATTGGAAACATTATTTTTGCAAATAATCTTTCGAGATAAATATTTCTTAGACGTCTCTCAATGTCCGATATTTGTCACAAACGAAACATATTTATTGTTTAACAATTTAGATACAGGTCTCCTTCGTAATATTGAGATCCTGTAAAATTGAACACTAACCGAACTTACTATTTTGCTTACAAATATCGAATTTGAAACTGTTCTCATGTTCAATGACATCTGCGTAAGAAAAGACATTTTTTAAAAAATGTAAACAAATAACGAACGGATACATATATTTATGTGTTTCTTTTTTTAAGAATTTTTTTTTCAAACAAGTAATACGATTGTTTCGTAGACGAATTAGATTTTATTTCGACATTTTTTACAAATCGATTTCTCGAAATTAAAGAACAACCTGGCATATGCATTTTTCATTAAAGAAAAAACTGATATAAATATATTTTATGTACTACTTAAGGAGACAAATCAATTCATAAATTATTTAGAAGAAAATTTAATATGAATAATTATTATCTCCAAATATTTATGCATTTACTTCAGAAAAATAAATTTCATTTAAAAAGAAAAGAATTAACAAATTCAGAAATTAAAGAAAAACACGCAGATATATGCAAACTCGACAAGATTTAAGAATAAAAACAATAAGTTCAGATAACACTGTGAAAATCAGAAACTGATTTCACCCAGTATCAAAATTATGAACTTGTCCCTATTCTAACATGATAAAAATCAATACTTTTTTTCGATTCTGAGGAATGTCTTGCCTTCAGAAAGATGTAATGACTGTTGATCTATAAAATTATTACCCGAAATAACGTTTCCATAGTTCTCTCGAGTAGATCTTTATATTTAAGTAGTGCAGGAAAAAATGTGTTAAAAAAGTTATGATCGTCAAAACAAGCAGCATTATTTTCTAGAACATAGGCGATAAATTTGACACCCAGTAGATATTTATTTACAAATCGTAGCTTCGATGTAGGATAAGACCGAGAGTAGGGAATTCACTAATCAGTCGTAATTGATCTAGTGAGACAAGCGTGATTATACCACGTCAATACACCCTAGCCCATACTGCATAGTGATTTAATAAGCCTAGCTAACATATGTTATCAAAGCTAAATTGTGGAACACCCAGTAAGGATGTAACTCATCTAGAGAGGCAAGCTTGTTATACTATGTTGAAGTGCTTAGGATTAACTATACGTAGCTTAGATGTGGCACCAATCTGAAATCACCCAATGAGGATCGAACTCACTCAGTCAGTTAAGTGCCATACGTGATACCGGTTTGGGCGATCATGTATCGAAAGGAACATGACTGACTGGGCAGAAGATTATCTCACAATAGGTTATCATTGCTTTTTTGGTAGACTGGTTTCCTGCCTAAGGCTGTAGAACACTGTCTGTTCTATTATTTAACCCATAACTGGATGAAAGAGACGGATTAATATATTTCTTAAGGGTATTTGTGCGTAAGTGAATGCAAGGTATTCAGTTAGAATTCGAACTCGGTTCCCCGATTCGTCGTTCCGAGTCCATACCCACTGCGCCACAACGCACATCCCTACTCAGTCGTAATTAATCTAACAAGATGAGCTTTCTAACCATTACAACACTTCAAAATATTCAAACGCACCTCCTATATATGTTTCTTTTTCAGTCAAAATAACAAGTATATAGAAAGATACTGAAATATATTTGAACTAGTTTACTAGCTCGGCGTTGCTTGGGTGTAATGAAAGCTTTAAAATTAATTCATGGTCCTGGAGCTCAGACTCAGCCTAAAGAATATTTGTGTGAAGTTTGGTGAGAATTGGATAAAAATTGTGGATTTCTATAAAGGACATACAGACAGATAAACAGAAACACACACAAATATCTTGCCTTTTATATATATATATATGTATATATATTATCGATTTTTTGCACTATTGTAAGAACTGCAACCTTGAAACTTCTGAATATCGTTTCTTATCGCTTTGTCCATGAATGTATTAAATTTGATTAAAAATCGGACCACTCCTTCTATAACCCAATTTTTTCGATTATCGATTTTCGATATTTATCGGCGGTACCTCGACACAAAACCTAGCTAAGAACACTCGCAGACGCTTATAGTACAAATGTGTAAATTTTCAAGAAAATCAGTTCAGCCTTTTCGGAGTCTATAGGTAACGCACACACACAGAGACAAAGTTCCATTTATAAATAAGTTTAGATTTTTTTTTTTAAATGGTCAGAATCCGATTTACACAAATGATAGTTAATGCGCGTACAAATAACTCTCTCTATGAGGAATTATTTTCACTTTTTGAGACTTGCCTCAAGCAAAACGCTTTATAAACTAATGTATTCATGCAATTCGGTATTAAAGATGGTTTTTAAACCCCTTCGCGCTAACTTCTAAGAAATTTATCTTAAGAATCCGAGGCATTAGCGCACATGGGCAAAGAAACCTTACATATTTTTTAAAGCAAATTTGAATCCATTTCTAGGTCTGTTGTGACAAACGTTTATTCACTTCTTCGTATTGGACAACATTTCTCTTCATAATCGTTCTTACATATATATGAGCCTACACTTCATGCTGTAAATATTGCCGCCAAATATGGTCCGGTGCTCCTGCTATGCATATTTAGAGATTATTGATAAAAACCAAAGAAAAATTAGCAATAATATCGGTGTCTTGGGTTCGCTTGCTTTTCCACCGACATAGTGTACCTCCCCTGTGACTTTTCTATAAATACTTTCATGATAATTGTTCGGGTGAACTCTTCGCTGTGGTATCTATATTTACGTACAGTACATGTGCATTGTAATTCATTGGATATCGACTCAGAAAGAAAAATCGGGTAGCCGAGTTCGAATTCCAGCTGAATTCATTGCATTCACTTACGCTCAAATACCCTTCCAGTTATGGGTTAAATAACAGGACAGATTGGGTTCTATAACCTTGGTTGGCAACCACTCTATCGCAGAATCTTGTGCACATTTGTATTAAAACATGTTCAATACATTTATTTTGTAAAATTTTCCATTTGTAAAAAAGTTATTACACGACCTAGGTTTCTAATATGAGTGGTGTCTTCAGACGATTTGCAATAATAATAGGTTATTGCAAATTGCCTAAAGACACCACTCATGGTAGAAACCTAGGTCGTTTAATAACTCGTTTAAAAATGTAAAAATATATATATATGTATATTTTTTTTTAATCAAATCACCCCGAGCAAGGCGGTAACGCCACTGAAGCGCAGGGGGTTACGTAGGAGTGAAAAGATTGGAAAAGAGAAAGCCGGAAACCACATCCTAAACAAGGAACAAGGGATGAGCCTCTTCACCTGTTCAATAGACATTTCAATATATATATATATATATATATATATATATATATACGAGTTAATACAGAATGAAGTATATATATATATATATATATATATATATATATATGAAATCTTTCACGATTAATATTCACTCTCTCCACAAATAATTCTGTACATATTTATTCATCTCAGTTTTGGTGAACTCCCCGATCATTATTGAAATCTACATACGTTGATCACGTAAACCACGTTAATGTATTATTTCTTCCGAAGCATAACTTTACTTGAAAAGTAACGTTCATTTGAGCATGATTATTCATTTTGAAATATCACTGAGATCGAAATATGGCACAATATTTCTCATGTTCTTTTTTAACCCATTGTTTAATGAATCATTTTTCATTATTATTGAGGAACCAATTAAATTCTCAAAACAGTGAGAGGCCTGATTTATTAAGTTCACTGCGTTCAGTGTGGGATACAACTGGTTATTCTGAAAGCTACATTTCTTTATAAACTATAATTGCTGCTTTAATTGTTCTCTATCTTTTCTCTGTGTTAAGCCTCCACACGGTGAGTGGGGGGGGGGTAAGCGGCTGTTCCCAATCTCTGAGAAATAGCAATTAATGATAGCACCAAAAACAAATATATTTCCAACTGACTTCCCTTGTCTGTCACGATATGGAATGGAACATAAAATTCTGGAATCCATGTTGTTGGATTAGCAGTTCAACTACTAATTTCTTGATGGTTTCCTTTAGTGAACTGAGTTTGAACTCAGTTCATTGAGCCAAAGAATCTGTACGTGTCAAAAGGTATAGGGGGCTTTAATAGGGACTTGAATTATTCTGGACTGAATTTAACAATCCAGCGATATCTCCGTGGAGAGTTTGAAAGGCTGTTGAATGCAATTTCGAATGTTGTATGTCAATTTATTTTTGCCCGCTGGCAAGGCGCACACGCTCTAGAAAAACTATTTCAATGACCTATACATATATATGTCCAGTAGCATCTGGATTAAGCAACGTTATCGATTATCCAATATCAGAGTTAGGCAATGAATGAGGGCTGTAAAATATTGCAACACCCGTTCCCGTGCGATCTGGTCAGTACCTAAATTAATGACCACTTTGAATGTCAGGTGCTGTAAGCCTGGATGTGCAGGTGCTGTAAGCCTGGATGTGCAGGTGCTGTAAGCCTGGATGTGCAGGTGCTGTAATGGATAATGGCTGCAATTCTTAATCGGAGCGTCGGGTTCCAATTATAGTTGGCTCCGTAATATTCACTTATGCGCAAATACCTTTGGGGAAGGTATGAATCTACATATTCTCAGTCCAGCTATGGGCTAAATAGTAAGACTTTTCGTTAAACCTTTTATCTTTAAAATGTTTTGCAATCTGAAATTTATTTTCTGGTCTTAAATAACCTTCAAATGATTGAACATCCTTAGAAAATGAATGACTAAATTAAATAAAAAACTAGGGCCAGGAAGTTTTTCCCGTCTGAGTCCATCCTGCATATATATAAATCTATCATCCGCCCGTGTATTGAATACTGCTGCCACATATGGTCGGGTGCCACTGCTATTCACCTCGGGGTTCTTGACAGAATCCAAGGTAGAATCTGTAATATGATAGATACCGACTTGGCAGCTCGGCTGCAATCGTTATCTCACCGGCGTGACGTGGAGTCCTTGTGAATCTTCTATAAATACTTTCACGGTTTCTGCTGCAATTAACTTAGATCACTGGTGCCTCCTAGGTATTAATTTACATGAGCTACTAGATTAGCAAGTAGATCCAACCTTTTTACGGTGAAACTGATAAAATGTAACCGCAATTTCTACACTGACAGCTTCTTTTCTCGTACTTCCCGCCTGTGGAATTCCTTTCCATAAACTTGCTTCCCCGACAGCTAAAATCTCCAGAAATTTAAATGCAAGGTCAACAGACAACTCCTATCTCACTAACTCGCATCCATTTTCTCAAGCTCTTTTTTATTTACTCCACCCCATCCTCGATATTCTCATCCGTCTATTACTATCCTCCTGATATTTCCCATAACTAACCCCTCTTCCTTATCACTTTCTCCTATGTAAGCCCCTGCGCAACAGTGGAAGTAGAATGCCTTGCTTGGGGTGAGATAATTTTTAAAAAATAAAAATATTTATGTAATCATTTTTGTATAAAATGGCTGGAATAAAAACTAGATACAACACTTATTATCTTCAAATTTTTACCCGACATAAATTTAATTTCTTTATTAGAAGTTTTAGCTTGAAAATCAAATACATCTACAATTCTTGCAAAATCTGACCTCGATATAAAATCAGCTACTATAGTCTAGCTGCAATTTAAATGTTAAATGACAGAAATTTACTCGAATTTCGTGAGCTTATAGTTGGCTTCGTAATATTCACTTACGCGCAAATACCTTCTGGAAGGTATGAATCTACATATTCTCAGTCCAGCTATGGGCTAAATAGTAAGACTTTTCGCTAAACCTTTTATCTTTAAAATGTTTTGCAATCTGAAATTTATTTTCTGGTCTTAAATAACCTTCAAATGATTGATCATCCTTAGAAAATCTTTGCCGGTAACTCGAATTTCGTGAGCTTAAGCAGAGAGAAACGGCTAAATAGACTAAAATATTTTGTCTGATTCTGTGTCAATCATTGAGAAAAATAAACCAATATGAATGGTTATTCCATATTTCGTGTAATGTTGCGTTAAAAACACAAAAACAATTGTCGGTGTCCAGTTCATAATCAAATTACTGCACAATATAATTAAATGGGTCTTCTGATTATCGAAAACCCATTATTAAAAAAAACAGCTGCAAAATAATTTTATATTTTCAAGTAAAATAGTGAATATATTTCATATAAACCCGAATGTGTTCGCAAATCTATGCAACTCAGATTATGAAGATAAAGGGAAACATAATGATTAGAACTTTCCTTGAAGAAGGTGAAATTTATGTTGTTCAGAGAAGTTTATTTCACATAGGCAACGCTGCCTAAGTAGAAATTTCGCCCTACATTTGGAATACGAAGGGAATGAATGTGATTCGATTAAATTAACAAAGAGTTTCCGAACAGCAAATATCTGAACTGAAGGAACCAAAATGATTTCAGAAGGTAGATTTTGAAAACTACATTTTCAAAATTATTATATAATTTCAAACATGGCTTCTAAAGATACATTTTAAAAAATGCATTCTCGTAATGCGTTTATCTAAAATTTCAGATTATCTATTTCAACGATTTTGAATTGTTTCTTTATGAAAATTGAATATTGTCTAAAGAAATAAAATAAACAATGCTCTTAAACAAAGGTTTCCTCAAGCTTTCGAGACATGATCGCCCAAGTATTATCATGTATGACACTTAACTGACTGAATGAAGACAGAGAGCTCGAAAAATTCAACATTCACAGGACATATTGAAAACAGAGGGAAAGAAGAAAGCAGTTTGAACCTAAAGAGTTTGAAGTTTCAGAATATAGAATATATGACCAAGTGGGCCAGAAAATTAATTTATCACTCATAGATAGTGAACAATTTATTCAGGGATGAACAAGAGATTTAGAAATCGTCTAAGAGAACTCTATCTGCCTTCTGTCAGTAAGGCTAATGCTTACATTTGAGAGAGTGTCTTGTTGTGTCTTCTTGGGCTGACATTTTCCTCTGATATCAATAGAAGGTTCATATTAAATCGATTGCTAGGTGTCCTCCTAGGAAAGTTGGTTCACTGTGTTGTGTTAAACAATTTTACTCGCTAGACTCTATCCTACGTATGTATTTAGAAGTCCCATGATTATAATATTGATGTCCCATATAGTTTGATGCTCCTGCTATATATTTAAAAATCCTTGATAATATCTAAAGAAGTGTCTGCAGTATTATTGGTCCTGATCTGGTATTTCGACTTTCTTACTTTCATTTTCCCTCAGCTGAAATATAATTTCAATTGGCCTTTTTTTATCTACAGGAGTGTGCACTACAATCCGGAAAACATATACTGAAAGAAAAATTGTGTTTATTCAGAATGACAAGAATTTACATGACAAATTGCTTTAAAACATTGTTGTCTGATCTCCCTTCTACAATATTATTCAATCCAGCCCCCTCAAGATTCAATCACAGCCTCCACACGAGGCCGAAACCTCCTCCAGGCGTTGGTCACCTGCTTCCTGGACAAGTTGTCCACTGCCTCGATGATGGCAGTCATCAGGGTATAAGACAAGGATGTATTTTCTCACCAGATTTATTCAACTTATACAGAGAAACAATACTGAGAGAAATAAAACCCTTGCCAGAATTCGTCTTTGGTGACCACAGCCTCAACAGTGTAAGATACGCAGATGACACAGTGCTGACAGCAAACACGGAAAAGAAATGCAGGACCTTCTACAGAAGGTAGAAAGAGAAAGCGACAAGAAAAGTCTAAGCATAAACTTCAAGAAAACTGAATGTATGGTCATCTGCAAAAAGAACTCAAAATGCCATCTACAGGTCGGAGAAACTAAAATAAAACAAGTAAAGGAATTGAAATATCTGGGAAGCCTGCTAATAGAGGATGGAAAGTGCGATATTGAGATCCAAAGATACATTGGCATGGCCAACGACACATTTCAAAAGCTAACCAGATTACTGAAATCTAGAAAAAATTCATTGGAAACAAAGAAGAGAGTGCTGGATTGCTATGTGATATCTGTCCTTCTGTATAGCAGTGAACGTTGGACGATGTTCTCATGGGTGAAGGAGAGGCTTAAAGCAGCGGAAATTACTTAGTTCCACTAGTCCAGATATCCACAGCTGTGCACCCTCATGACGCATACAGAAGTTCGAATCGTTCACATTCCCTTCGTAGTCTATTGTTAAGTCAAAAGTTCTAATAGGATAGTTTATTCACAAGAATTGTTACTTTGCGAAACAAATTCCTGTGAGGACCTTTCTTCGCCAATATTTATCTATTCTCCATGCGCTCAAAATATAGACCTCTACTATGAGTTGCTCTTGTGCTACGTATTGAAATTTTTAAAAATGTACAAAACACAAGTTAGATCACCTGCTAAATTGTCTGGGCTTGGATTAAATTTTCACGTCCCACATTATGCTGCAGGCTGCACCAGTCTCCATCCTTCACTTGCTGCAATTAGTGACCATCTGATTCTACTCTAGACCTCTCTCTCCAACCAAACCACTATGAAATCAAATAAACGAAATAGCAAAACTCAACCAGCTACTCTGAAAATGCCCAAACCTATCTGCGTCTCCTTCCCAAACATACGTGGTATCCGTGCTAACTTTAACAGCGTAGAATCATTCCTCCAAACTAACTCACCTGTTATCTTAGCCATATGTGAGACTAACCTTGACTCTTCTATCTCCTCCTCAGAGGTTTTCGTTCCTGGTTACCCCGACCCTATGTAACCCCTGCGCAATAGGGGCAGTGGAATGCCTTGCTCGGGGTGAAACGATTTAAAAAAAAAATTCCCATCCTTCTCTTGCTCCTTTCTAACTGGTTCATCTTCCTCTTCACTCTCTTCTACTTAATCGTTTTACTCTTATGTAGCCCCCTGCACATCGGTGGCCCTGCTCGGAGTGATACGAATAAAAAGAAAAAAAAATAATGATTGCTGTTAATGACAAAAGTGCTAGTTGCATCATTGCCAGGAAAACCCCAATAAAATGGTGGTTGAATTTTCCATGAATAAACTGATAGGCATCTTGTAATTGTATTTTTGCTTTTTATAATCGTGTCGCTCCAAGCAAGGCATTTTACTGCCACTGTTGTGCAGGGGGTTATATAGGAGGAATGTTATGAGAAGGAGTAAGCGGTTGCAGGGAGTCTCAGGAAGAGAGTAGGAGAAAGAAGAGAATACTGATGAGAGTGGGATGGACGGAGAACAAAGCATGAGAGAGAGAGAGAGGATGTAAGGGAAACAAGAGATGACTATTAACTTCACATTTAAATTATTGGAGATTGTAGCTGCCGGGAAAGAAAGTATGCGGAAGAGAATTCCACGAGCGGGAAGTGTGAGAAAAGAAGCTGCTTGAGTAGATTTTGCGTTTACAATTTATTGGTTTCAGAGTAAAAGAGTAGGACCTAGGTATTAATCTTGTGGCTCGAGGAAATTCATATAAAGGGTTACCAGTGAGCTAAGTTCATCAGAGCAGAAGTATTTGTAGAAGAGACACGGGAAAGCCACACTGCGTCGGTGAGAAAGCGACTGTATCCTAGCTGCCAAGTCGGTATCGATCACCTTACAGATTCTCCGTTGGATTTGGTCGAGGACACCTAAGTGGATAACAGGAGCAACCGACCAGATATGGCAGCAATATTCAATGCACAGGCGGCTGGTAGATTTAGATACGTGCAGGATTGTTTAAGATGGGAAAAACTTCCTGGCTCGGCACAGAGAACCGACTTTCTTAGCTATAGATTCTATATAGTTTTGTCTTCGAATGTTTATCCAGCATTTCAGGCTTTGGTTTTAACAGACTGGAATAAGACCATCGTAATTTATCAGATTTTAATATTATGACTTGTAAGAGGTTTTTTTAAACAAATTTACGAGTGGTTGTACAATAAAAAACTGTGGTGTTTCTGCTACTCTGATGTGAATTTATGCTTGTACTGTGGAAATTCAGGCATTCACATGCTGTCTCCATAAATTCTGACGTTTTAATTGAAGTGTCTTCATTGAAGCATCAACTAATGTATATATATTACCCATTCAAAAATAACTATAAAATATCACTGATAAAAGTCAATAGTTGTATATTAAGTCGCAGTTTTTATTATACGAACAGTAAAGAGGTGTGTATACGTATATGTGTCATTTTTTTGTGTTCTTTTTTTAATTCTGTTGAAACAAAGCGTATTTTATCAGAAAGCTATCATTAAAATTATTTTTATGGGGTTACCGTTTCATAGTGGCATCGGTAATATCTCAAAGTCCCAATTAATATTGTTAATGAACTTCAATAATTGCTGTAAATTTTGAATTCTGCAATTTATTTACAATTTATTTACAATTGTAAAGCAAGGTTTGTTGGGTTTTTTTTAATAAAAAGCTGAGTGGAAATTGATTTTCTGTGGATGCCATATTTTATAGAGAACATTTTTATTATGTGAAATATTCGTAGTCAATGGTATGTGTTCTGAGATAAAATCAGTTTTTAAATTTATTCACCTAGGGGTCCCTGACAAAATCCAACGGAGAATCTGTAATATGATCGATTCCTACTTGGCAGCTCGGATACAGTCACTTTCTCACCGGCGCAATGTGGCTTCGCTTTGTTTCTTCTACGAATACTTTCATTGCTTCAGAGGTTATTCTAATTATATATATATATATATACATATATAAACTGTATTAAACATTAATCAAACAGTATTATATATTTATTTCCACCAGCCTGATTATTTACGGTGAATTTTATTATGAAAATGTGTGTCATTCGGCAGGATTCGAAACTGCAACCCCTATCCACATGATCTGGCGCATCTTAGACCTCTCGAATGACGATCAGTCTACGAGGTCAAATTAAGCCTATAAGACAATTTTCGAATTCATCGTAATAACCATCTCTGCTCTGATATGTATCGTAATGCCAACAAACGTAAACATGTTACGGAAATTAACGAATATTAACGAAACTTGGTTATAAATAACCGACAATTTGAAATGATTTGTTTTAACATTATTTTTGATCGATACTATATATTGAAATAAATATATAATACTGTTTGATTATAAACAGAATATCTACTTAAATACGAGTATCGATCAAAAATAATGTTCAAAAATATCATTTCAAATTGTCGGTTGTTTATAACCGAGTTTCGTTAATCTTCGTTAATTTCCGTAATATATATATATATATATATATATATATATATATATATATATTTGTGTGTGTGTGTGTGTGTGTGTGTGTGTGTGTGTGTGTGTGTGAGAGAGAGAGAGAGAGAGAGAGAGAGAGAGAGAGAGAGATAGTTTCCGGCAAGTAACATAAATACTTTTTCGTTTCTAATATAAATGACTCGGCATTACAAGACACAAATGAACACGCAAGTGTTGTCATGAATCTCAACACTAACATTATAAAAGCCAATATTTAGAGAGTAGACATGAAAAGAATTGTGCTTCAGTCAAAACTTTTCCTGCGCTTTGTATATCTTTTTTCTCTTATCATTTTTATCTTTCGTTGTGTATTACATAATTCCTGAAATAACCTTTCCTCCAATTTTCTATTCGATTCCTTTGCTTACGTTATTTTTAACTGCACTCTGAAAGTTGCTTCAGACTTCAGCCTCTCACAATTTTAAATTTTCTTTGTTATACATTCGCTTTGCAGTTATTTTCTGTTCTTATATCAATAATTTTTATACCAAATTTACTCCAAAAAATCGTAAATGACAGAAAACACTACATTCTTTTATGTCTTTATTCACTCTACCTTTCAAACCATATAAAACTATTATAAAACTATTATTTAAAAGAACGAGTTTACTTCGTGCAAAGCAGTAAATCTACTGAGATACAAAGGGTGTGAACGATTTAGAAACAAAAACGTTGCTTAGCAGCAAAAAAAGAGTAATCAGGCGGACAGCAGATAGCGACTGACATTGCTTTAAAATTTTTGAAGATTAAAATTGGCTGGTAAGCATGGAATTGGGAGGGAGTTTTGATAACAAGAAGAGGGAGAAAAAAATCTGTCAGCATATAACTTACTGTTACATCTAGCCAATCAATCAATCAGATCTTGTCGCTAGTCTAGTCAGTGCCATATGTGATACACGCTTTGGGCGATCATGTCTCGAAAGAGACATGACTGACTGGGCAGAAGATTTTCTCGCATTATTTTGCCATTGCTTTCTGTGGTAAACTGGTTGCCAGCCAAGGCTATAGAACCCGATCTGTCCTGCTATTTAACCCATAACTGGAGGGAAGAGACGGGTTAATACCTTTCCCAAGGGTATTTGTGCGTAAGCGAATGCAATGAATTCAACTGAAATTCGAACTCGGCACCCCGATTTCTTCCTTCCGAGTCGATATCCACTGCACCATAACGAGCATGCTCTGCTAGTCTAGTACTGTGCTTAAATTCAAAGAGTCTAGGTTCCATAGCGTATAGATCATCCGAATAATTAACATGTAAGTATTAATAGAAAAGGCAGTGTGTTGTAACCTTGTGGCCGTGGAAAAGTTACCAAAACCGAGATGTCAGATCAGGACCACTATTACTGCTGATTTTTCTTTAGATATTTTATAAAGTTTTTCTAGATAATTAGCAAGAGCACGGGATCATATTTTGCTTGGGTTTGTGTTTAGACCCGGGATAACCTTCCGATGACAAGAGAATCGTCTCTCATGTCCCCAAACATATGCTATGGTTTTTCCTTATTCGATTCTATTAGCTAACTCTTCTTTCTTTACCGCGCTCCTTCTTACGAGGACACATAATCGCTTCCTTCTTCTCAGGAGTCATAATCTCTGACTGTATGTTGATATCTGTAAAATAAATAGTATATATATATATATGCAGACGATGACACGGCTTATGGATGCACCTAGAAAGATCTCATAGTTTCTGATCTATCTACTCCGACAGTAAGCTCAGAGCTCATTAGAGGAAAAACTGACTAAAACAAACGAATAACGTTTCATTTTTTGAAAGTTTATTTGGACTCAATTTCGCACCAGATCTCAAGTAGAACCTTTATATGTGATGGATAAGAGATTAAGAATTAAAAACAACTTCTTCACTTTTATAAAAATTCACGATGACATGTGAAATCCTTGTTTTTCCGAAATGAAAAAGGATTGACCATGTGCTTAAAGAAAAAGTCGAAACCGGATTTTGGGAATAGATGTTAAATTGTATGTCTGACCTATGGAAGCGATTTGCAAGATTTAGCAATTTCACTGCTAAGTAGACTAAACAGCTATAAAGGCTTCGGTTAGTGTCAACCAGTAAGTCAGATGGGAACAGCGAGAGAGACGACACAGAAATATCTAACGGGAGAAACTTCAAGTCGACCCGGACGTAACGTCGCGTCGCGTATTCGTTCTCTTTCTTCTCCCTTCTCGTGTGATGATCCCTTTTATTTCTTATTCTCTATTCTCAACATTCCTATACGTCTCATCTTATACTTGATAACAAACGGACATTTTAAGAAAGAGTGAATCCTTCAAGAGCACTCCTATCCAACAAACGACCATACATACATACATACATACGCATAAACTCTTTTCCACAAGTTACTACTACGAACATTTCTACCACTCTTGATACTCATCACTTGTTTCTCATTGAACATTAACTTCTACATATCATGTTAACCTTTTCATTAATAATTTTCTATGCCTTATTCTTCCACACTAATCCACACATTCCAACCTGCTGACAACCTTCAGATGATAATGAATAATCTGTAAGTTGTAGAGAGTTTTGTTATGTATGACACATGGTCAAATTAAATAAAACATTAATCGTCTCCCTATAGCCTCAATATACCATCACTAAAAATATTCGAGGATTTTTCGAGTTCTTGTAATTTTCAAGATATTACCTATCTCCTCCTGTCATGTTGTAACAGATTAAACCAAAAATAGAGTATTACTGCTGTATGATGCTTATAGAAGTGCGGGAATGATCGGCTTAATTACGGCTTAGCATTCTTTTTTGTAGCAAGTATATCTTAATTCGTATCTCCAGTAGATCCCAATCGAGCATAATCTGAAGATACAATCATTATCACCATGAAAGTTTCTACCGAAAATCGGTTTGATTTCTCCTGTTAAACTACTTTGCAAATACACATTGTCATTCCTCTGCAAACATCAATGTCCTGTAGTAGCCCACAAAAATGATGCAGGTCTTTAAGTCTCTTCAAGTTTTTTTGCGAGAAATAATGAATATGTGGATGAGCGTTGTGGTGCAGTGGATATCAACTCGGAAGGTGAAATCGGAGAACCGAGTTCTAATTCCAGTCAAAATTGTTTTCATTCACTTACGCGCAAATACTCTTCGGATCCGTCTCTTCTATCCAGCTATGGGTCAAAATAACAAGACAGATTCGGTTCTATAGCCTTGGTTGGTAACCACTCTACCGCAGAAAGTAATGGCAACCTACTGCGGGAAAATATTCTGCCGAGTCAGTCATGTCGCTTTCCAGACATGATCGCACTTAACTGACTGACTGAATGTGTATGTATTTATAGCACTTTTCACTTTGTTGTCCAACGGTTATTCATCCAGTGTATATAGACATTATTCTACCATCTGGCATTAATGACAAATAAATTTCCATATTATTTACAGTTTTTTTCCTAAGCAAATATTGGAGTCAAAATAACAAGACAGCAAATTTTGTTGCCAAATTCTATCTTTGATTTTGCTTTTTTAAAGACAACATACATCAATAATATTACTAGTAACTTCTTGGGCGAATAAAACTAACTTGTTTTTTTTACATGAGTCTACAAAAGTTAAACTTCCCAATGGCAAAATTTTTACACGTAATTGGAGGCATTTAATATCTTTTAAATAAGAATTTGCTAAGTTTAAATGTTGACAACTTGAGATGTCATTACTTATCCGTAAAATTATAATTCCAAACATCAGCCAAGATAGAAACTAAACTTACATCGACGTCTCCTTATTAAATCTACTAGTTATCAAACCAACAGCGGCAAGTCGATCAACATATAGAAGTCATATCTTCGAATAATAAACATGGTAAACGCTTATTGGCTGATGGACAGCCAATAAGCATCGGCCATAACTTGCCCCGAGATTGAACATTCTATTTGCAGCTGGTAATTCGGTGGAGATGTTTTAGAATCCAAAGATGATGCCTGCCATCACAGATAGTAACTAACATTAAATGTACTATGTTTTACCTATAAATACAGAGTAGTGCCTATTGAAACCGGCTTAGCTTTCGACACAGACATAAAATTGACATTTTTTGGCAGAAATAAATGCTACAGACTTATAAAATATTTGAATGTACATTTCTGTTTTGGGCTAATGTAAGACTGTGAAAAAGGACGCTTTATTTTGGTGTCACTTTCAGACAAACTGGTTCAGATAAATTCAAAGATCAAATTATTGTAAATATTAGTGGCTAACTCCACCCGCCAAATAAAAAAATTAGGAAAATATATGTTCATTCGAAAACAATTCGTTATCCCGAATTCATAGGAAAAATCACACAAATCTTTGCTGAGATTTTTCCTAACCAATAAGATAAGCGACTTTTGAGTTTCACATGTGATGTCATGAATATGTAATGAATATGCATACACTTTGGTTCCCCCTCACAGTAATGTGATTGGCTGGTGTCAACCATAAATACAGCTAGAGGTCTACGTCCATAGGTCTACCGTTGGAGGTCTACATGTCTTTGACTTAAGATCTACGTTTCAGAGGTTTATGTCTTTTGACTACGACTACGCCCACGTCTCAGGATAATGCATACAACGAGTACCGTCCTTACGTCTACTTACTAGTTTGACCTACCCATTGCATTTACCTAAACCGCTTAACTACTTCGAATGATATATTATATATATAGTCTGTTTAAAAGTTAACGGACAAACTGACCAGTCGATAACGGCTAAATTTTGTAATTTGTGTATGTATATATGGGTGGGTGTATTAATCTGTATATGTGTCTGTTTGCTAGTGTTTGTGAATATGCTTCTTTTATTTTTCTATGTGTGGATGTTTGTAGGTTTATTTATGCATGCGTTCTTTCTCTTCCTCGTTTAATATATGAATAACTTTCTAAATCTACTAAATTGTTAAACTAAAAAATGTTATTTTTAAATTTCGTAACAAACATAATGTAGATATAATAGTTAATTAATAATGCTGCTCTCAATTTAATCAATTGTCATACCAATGCCCACCAAAATTAATTTTAAGTCTGCCCACATATTCTCCATATTAGAAGTTGCTTTACTCTGATTGGTCCACATTGTCATTACAATAATGCCTCCCTGATTAAAGGGGTCTTGCTTGTTTTTAACCTTTTAAAATCATTTAATTTAAAATAACCACATCACTTGAGAAAACACAAGAAGTGTCGAAACAAAATAGCTACTTTTGTAGTGATATTGTAAGATATCCATGTTATAATTTCTGAATATATATATATATATATATATATATATATATATATATATATCACTTTCCGGGATATATCAATATGACATAGACCCGCTGTGCCTTGTCTTGAAATTAGAAATCTCTGTTCGTTTGTCCGAACATGCTTTCGTGTTTCAAACGCAATCTTTAGTTTGTAAACTTTATACGATATTACTGTTAATTTATGTTTTATATATTGTTTGCTTGCTTGATATTGATTTTTGCGATGTTCTTTCCTTTTCTTTTTACTGTAATTGTTATTGCTCATAGCAAATTTTCTCAAATATGTTTGTTAGACAGTTCTGATAACTTGTAGCTGGTTAATGTTTCTTTGATTTGGCCTTGTGTTAGATTTAACCGAACTTGCAGAATTATCATCAGAAGGTTTTTCATCATCAGAAGGTTGGTTGTCAGTTGAAATGTGTGGATTAGTGTAGAAGAGTGGAATAATAAAATATACATTTTAAATGTTAAAATAAAAAACAAAATTATTAATAGGAGGAATAACATAAGTTAATATACAATTAGAAACATTATTAGGTTAAGCGTAGAGTTTCTATAAAATGTTCTAGTAGTAATTGTTGAAATAGATAGGGAGAAAGAGAAAGAGGACAATGTCCGAGTCGCTTGAAGTTGAGAGTTACATTTTAGTGTTTTCTTTCTCGCTGCTTTCATCTGACTGACTTGACTTACGTTGATGGACTCCTTTTATTGTAATCTAGATATTTTCGGACTTACACACGAAGTCCTTTTGGTCTTGCAAGTCGCTCCCATTCGTAAAAAAAAACATTTTAACACCTCCTTGTGAAATCTGGGTTCGACGTTTTCTTTAACCACATGGTCAATCCTTGAATTGCGTTGATGAAGTCCTTTTATTGGAATCTAGATATTTTCGGACTTACACACGAAGTTCCTTTTGGTCTTGCAAGTCGCTCCCATTCGTAAAAAATACATTTTAACGCGTCCTTGCGATATCTGGGTTCGACGTTTTTCTTTAACCACATGGTCAATCCTTGAATTGCGTTGATGAAGTCCTTTTATTGTAATCTAGATATTTTCGGACTTACACACGAAGTCCTTTTGGTCTTGCAAGTCGCTCCCATTCGTAAAAAATACATTTTAACGCGTCCTTGCGAAATCTGGGTCCTACTTTTTCTTTAAGCACATGGTCAATCCTTTTTCTATTTGTGAAAACCCAGGATTTCATACGTCGTTTACTTTTGTAAAAGTGAAGAAAAGAGTTGATTTAATTAATTTATTATCCGCTACATAGTTAATTACATTTAACCATGGCCACTTACTCTACATTAATCTACTACAAAATTTGCTTTCCACTAACGAGTATTAGTTTGTTTCAACGTAGTTATAAACTAGCCGAAATTTGGTCTTATTAATGTTGAACCGAGATGATTTGGTACTATATTTCGGGGTTTTATTTATATTTGTTTCAGAATATTTTTCTGCAAGAATGGTATTATTCTGAAAATGACCTCTGTGGAATCATAAAAACAAGAATAAATAACAGTAAAATTCTGTACTAGAAAGCAAGGCACCGGATAAATGTTTTTCTGCTTTTTTTGGTCAGACAAGATTAAGTCGAGTGCTATTAAAATTTATCTGTGTTTTTCGATACAGTCCCAAAGCTGATCTATGTGCAGATCTGGAAAAATCATCCAAATATAAAATACTGGAGACTAGAAAAAAGCTGTATGGGTTAAAAAATCAAAATAAATGAAACAAATATTAAATCGGGTAAAACAGTACATGACGCGGAAGGTAAAAAAAAGGGGAATTCTTTGGCGTAGTTTAATTTTGATTGATTCAGATGGATTTGAATCCCACTGGTTATGATTTAAGCAAACAAATTGGTTGTAATATAGTGATTTACGTAACTTTAGGACCCCTTGGGAAAATACCTATAACCTTCGACACTGTTCGACTTAATGTCGTCATATATAAAAACCATTTACAGTGTTCAGGTTTCTTCTACAGAATAAATTGGCAAAGCTAAGTGAAAGTTGGTTATGGTTTTGCCAATTTATTAAATTAGACATAACAACATAAGTAATTTATTTCTATTTAATCCTTTGTCTTAACTTCAGATGTTGTTAAAAATTCTTCTGGCAACTTCTCTGTTTTAACTGCTGAGGATTCTTTTTTGACGAAGTGTCGGCCGAAAGGCGTTTTAAAAAAAAGATTTCCCCACTTTATTTTCACTTTTTTAAGTGAGATATTTTGTACCTGTCTTAAAAAATGTATCCATTTTTAAAACAATATATATATATATATATATATATATATATATATATATATTTGTAAATTTATCGTTATACTCGTTTCAAAAAACCCTCCGAGAACATACGCGGAAAGAAAAAATGGTGATAAAAAAGAACGAGCTAAGCACTTGAACATCAGTCAAAGTACGCAGCCCAAAGAAAAGAACCCGAGACGAGTAACCTAAAACAAAACGCGCTCAATACTCAAATACAGTAAACAAAGTAAATAACTAACCTAGAGAGCCAACAAACCTACCAAGGTTCCGCCAAATTAGATCTTCAGAGAAAGTTGGCCCCAACTTTCCTTGAAGATCCAATTTGGTGAAACCTTGGTAGGTTCGTTGGCTCTCTAGGTTAGTTATTTACTATATATATATATATATAGTAATAATAATAATATATATATATATATATATATATATATATATATATATATATATATATATATATATATATATATATATATATATATATAGACTTTGATAAACAGTAGCTAATCTGGCATGTACGCATCGCTCATTCAGTGAAATGAATTAGAGCGGGCTAGCTATTGGGCGCGTATACTGATAAGCACTAAAAAGTCTACCTCCTTCCACCGAACGCCCATAGCCCAGGGGTAGAGTCGCCGACTGACGCCATTTCGAGCGGGTTTCAATTCTGGGTAAAAAAGCAATCAGAGTCTAACCGTGCTGATGACCTGTGATACGGCGAAACAGATCTGTCTGCGGA
Organism: Ascarosepion bandense; assembly: GCA_037127315.1. NCBI lineage: Eukaryota > Metazoa > Mollusca > Cephalopoda > Sepiida > Sepiidae > Ascarosepion > Ascarosepion bandense. The sequence continues at coordinate 2,254,556 of JBBBDQ010001459.1, forward strand.
TGACAATATATATATATTGAATAAATTTCATTTTGCAGGATATCACCGATTAAGCAATTTCAAGGTTCCATTTCTATATACATAATGAAAGAGTATGCTGGACAGTTATAAATGAATCATCAGGCCACTGATACAGATCATTGGATTATAGTTGTGAATATTTTACCTAAGCCGGCCACACTTTTCAAAACTGATGATAGAGAAATGCCCAACACCGTGCCACGAAGTTTCCAGGAAGCTCTTTTCTTTTCTTTTTTTTTCTGTTGATACATCGTCTGTTTTGTAAATTTCATCGTATCGATCTGTTTACATGATATATTTAATAAGTCGTTATCATTGTCTATAAATAGAAAAGAATCATCGAAACTGCTTCAGTTTGTACTCCAAACTGAAATTTCTCCAGTTCATTTTCCCGGAAATCTTTCGTGGTGATAAACATTTTATAGCAATGAACCATCGGTTAGGGGGTCGGACTAAACACAGAATGTGCGTAAGGAGGGGTATGGAAGGGGGGATATATAATGGGATTTAATCAAATCAATGTTTCTTTCCCATTTTTCTTTATTTGTTTCAAACTAATGACTCAGCTAGGAGAATTGGAAGCAGTTTGAGAAAGGGTCAAATGGAATTTAATATCGTGAAGTCGGACATGAAAATAGCTTATCGAGATTAGAACTGCTTGGGAAGAAAAGTGGGTCGGAATAATAGGGGATAGATTTTATTTCAAAATCTAATAAGCATGAAGTGGAATAAGGTGGAATTCATTGACAAGGTGACATAATTATTCCAGAATTTAGTTTATTTAAACTAAGGAATATTATGCAAATAGTGATATTATTTCAAAAAACTTAGTACAATTTTAATGCATATCAAGCTTTTTTAATAGAGATAAATATAAAAATCACAAAGCAGGTTTCAAATGTCGTTCATTTTTTTTTATTATTTTCTTCATAACTGTCAACCTGAAATTTCGGTTTGCGGCCATGATTATTTTTCAAATAAAAAGAACAACTACAATTTTGATTGGTTATGAATCAGATGATTTTCTTTTATTTGAATTAATTATATTTAGAATTAAGATTTGACATCCTTTCGAAATTTTAATCATTTATGAATCAAACGATTTTCTTTTAATTAACTGAATTATATTTTGAATTAAGATTTAGAATCCTATCGAAATTTTTATTTGTTATGAATCAATTGATTGTATTTTATTTAACTGAATTATATTGTGGATTAAAATTTGACATTCTTTCAAAATTTTTATTTATGAATCAAATGATTTTCTTTTAATTATATTTTGAATTATGATTTCGAATCCTATCGAAATTTTGTCTAATTATGAATCAAATGGTTTCATTTTAATTAAATAAAATATATTTTGAATTCAAATTTAGAATCCTTTCGAAATTTTGATATATTTTGAATCAAATGATTTTCTCTTAATTAAATGAATTATATTTTGAATCTTTTCGAAAATTGGTTTCGCAAGTCTAAATCATACTTTACTGGAATTTTTTTTTTTTAATCGTGTCACCCCAAGCAAGGCATTCCACTGACACTATAGCGCAGGGGGTTACATAGAGCGATTGGGTATAGGAAATGTCAGAATGAGGGTTATAGACGACTTAGGATGTACATAGGGAGAGAGTTGGAGAGAGTGGGTGTGAGTTAGTGTGTTAGGAGGTGTCTATTGACCTTATTTTTAAACTCCTGGAGGTTGTAGCCGTCGGGGAAGCAAGCATGCAGTAGGGAATTCCACAGGCGGGAAGTGCGAGGAAAGAAACTGTTGGAGTAGAAATTGCGGTTACATTTCATCGGTTTCACTGTAAAAGGGTGGGACCTAGTTGCCAATCTAGTATCTCGTGCAAATTCATATCTAGGAGGCACCAGTGATTTAAGCTTGTCAGAGCAGAAGCCATGAAAGTATTTATAGAAGAGGCACAAGGAAGCCACGTCACGCCTGTTTAGAGAGATACTGCAGGCGGTCAGCCAAGTCGGTATCAATCACATTACAGATTCTTGTCAAGAACCCCGAGGAGAATAGAAAGGCACCCGACCAGATGTAGCAGCAGTACTCAATACACGGGCGGATGGTGGATTTATATAATTGCAGGATAGATTCAGGCGGGTTTCTGAGAAATTATTATAGTGAAATTTCAACAAAAATAAACAGAAGGGAGTAATGCTGATAACTATTTGCTTTTCTTGTGGAATATATTAATTGATTTACTAAACACCGCTTATATGAGGCACAAGGCCAAAATTCGGAGGTACCCAGTTTGGATCAAGCTCACAACTCAGTTGCAACAGGTTCTGCTAACCACTGCTAACCCCTACATTACGTCGAGGTGCCCCTTGAAATCTGTGTTCGAAAGGATATTCCTGTTTTACAGGAAACGCATGCAATTTAGTTACAGAATTGGCATACACGTCAGTATTACGCAGCTTCAGATATAAAAACTTAATGGTATAATTATTTACAATGATGAGCCTATTATCGGATAGAATCTTTTTTCTTTTAATATATGTTACTTAGTAACTATCGCCGAGTAAATGAAAGAAATACCAACCAAACTATCTTGTGCACATGGTCGACAAAACAAGGATTAGAGGGTATAGAGAAAAGACAATTTTGACTATCTATCTGCTTAAGACGAGAAACATCAATTCAAAACGGTAGAAAGCTGAGTTGCTTTTCAGCATGTTAGCACTGAACGAGATTAAAACGGGCCATTCCACGATGCATAGATTTTAAGGTTTCTCGAGTATGATTCGATGCTCATATCCAAAATGTATATTATAAGTGTTCAAGGAAATATCATCAGTAGTTTTCAGATATCTGAAACTTATGTATGCAACTTTGCAGCAGATATTACATACTGACGTGCTAAAAGTGAGAAGATATCCTTTTTTTGGTTACCTTGTATTAAAAGATGAAACAGCTTTGGGGCTTGGTCGAGATTTTTTATTTCAACCGAACAATAATTTAAAGCAGAGGCTAAAACAACTCGACGCTGGTTCAATGAAAACAGAATAGATGTTCTGGAATAGCTTAGCTAATTACCGGATCTCAATCTAATTGGAAATTTACGGAGAAACTGTAAGTTCGAGAGTACACGCAAGATATCGAAAAAAGGAACTGAAGAATGTTTGTGAAGACGAATAGATAAGACTGCCAAAATCTTCATATAATAATCTCGTTGAAAACAGCAGAAGGCAACTAGAGGCTGTCAAGCAGAACAGATGATACACTATTAAATATTAACAAATCGTGTTAAAAAATTTTGCACACAGTCAAATTCGAATATTGGCAATAAAAGTACATAAAAACGATGTTTCTCAATTGTACTTTATTTTTAGTCAGACAATTTTCATTAAAATATTTGAAGTATCATTCAAATTGAATGAATATTTGTGAAACTTATAAAGAAAAACAATGTGTTAAATACTTTAGCTACCTACTCTATATGACTGGTATTAGGTAGGTTCTTCTCAAGCCTAACGTTGTGCAGTAACAGATTGTAAATGACCGGAAGACATCTAAAAAGATGGTAAGCCGTAACTTCTCGATAGCTGTTCCCAGGGCCCTGATCTTTGCAGAACTTGTTCTCCAATCAACTTCACAAAACATTCCGTAAAGGCTCAATAAGACAGGGGAATTTGGTGCTCCAAATCATCAATAGTAAATTTCCAGAATACCTTTCATTTTTGCTGGAGACCCTAAATAAGTAGAACTGATCGGAATAAAATGTCATAGATCAATGATATTGGGGAAACCAGTGGGCCGAAACTTTGTTCAGTGCACAAATTCAGCACCATTGTTGAATTCCAACAGGAGGACTGCACAGTTCTTTGACAATACTGAGTCCATGGCTTCATAGTGTCTGCACTAAACCGAATTGCAACATAAGCCTGAAAAGTTTGAAACCGCAATTAACTAATCTACTTCCAATTGAGAGTTTCAGGAGTTTAATCAGCGACGTGATGCAATGGATTATATTCGTTGCCTTAGCACTAACAATATTACCCTCTTGAGCAGTCTCCTTCCGTATCTAATCGAGGCTAAAGAACTGACCAACTGGCTATACGCGTATTACCTGGTCCATTGATTATAGATATGATTTGAGCAAACGTTTCTTGTCTTTTCTCAAATACAATCCTAGGCCAAATACTCAGATCTAGTTTACTAAGGACCTGGATCGGTAACTGTGGTGAGAAACGCCACCTTCCAGTCGGTATTTCTTATTCATACTACGTGACACCATAGGTCTAGGAAATTGATGTATCCCTACAGATTTATAGTCGTAAATTCCAATTCCTTTGAGACATGAGCAACTTAGCTGTTGTTAATACGTAATTTATATTGATCTGTGCATGACATAAAGTTATGGTTACCTATAATTATAATTATCTCTTACTATCTTTTGACTTTTGACACGTTACTGTAAGGTGAAGAAAGCTATAATGAGTTTTTTTTTATACATTTGATAGTGAATCGTAATACCTATCTCCTACTGCTTCTATCAAGTAAAATAAAATTGTACTAAAACTGCATACCGAGCATGATTAACGTCACACACTCGTCGACCATTTATACACGTTTTAACAATAAAAAGTACAACAGTTGTTATTATAATAGCAATGTGCAACACTTTCTTCAGAAATCATTATTGTAAAAAGAAATTTCAAAATGGTTTAATCGTCTTTGACTCAAAATTGCAGCAGCGATTAAACCAGCCCCCCCCCCCCAACCTCAACCAGATTATTCTGATTACAAGAATGGCGATAAATGCACAAGGATTAAAAACAAGACATAAATACGGGTAGACTTTTTGTAAGGTTAATGTCCAGCTAGAAAAATGAGAAAAAATCTCGGCATCATAACGATCTATACATCAATGAAATGATGCCACGCCATTACTCGACAAAGGGATTACTATTGAAAGTCAACTGTAAGATGGAATCAACCGCCAATATCCCTGACCAGGGAGAATCTTAAAGTTGAAAGACATGGAATTAAATTTAACCCAGAGATGAATGATCTCCGCCATATCTCATAGCTATGGAGATATGGCGGTTAACGAATGACTATCCTTTTTTACACCAGATAGTTAGCTGGAAATTTTCAGATGCTGTGTCGCGCAGGGACCCTATGACCACAGCCTTCAATAAGGATGCTTTGTCAACGCAGGTACCTTTTTGTCCAAAGCCTTCCTGATGATGTTCTTTTGTCGCGCGGAGATAATACCACAGCCGTCATAACGATGCTCTGTCGCGCAGGGACCCTATGACCACGGCCGTCATGAGGATACTCTCTCACGCAGGTACCTTTTGTCTACAACCTTCATGAAGATGCTCAGTCACGCCGAGACCATATTACCACAGTCGTCATAACGATGCTCTTTCGCGCAGGGACCCTATGACCACGGCCGTCATGAGTATGCTCTCTCACGCAGGTACCTTTTGTCTACAGCCTTAATGAAGGTGCTCTGTCGCGCCGAGACCATATTACCACGGCAGTCATAACTGTGCTCTGTCGCGCAGAGGCCATATGACTCCATTGCTGCTCATGATGATGCCCCGTCATACAGAGACCATATGACCACAGCCGTTATGATGACGCTCTCTCGCATGTGGTCCATATGATCACAGCCGTCCTCACGATGCTCTTTCGCGCAGGGACCATATAACCACAGCCCTCATGATGATGTTCTATCACGCATACTTAATTTAAGAGAATAAGAAAAACGCTTAAATATTTCAACTAAGGTTACAGTAAAAAAAAATGTATCGAATAAAAAATTTATTTGAAAATAAACTTTCTATATGACTAAATTAAACGATATTATTTGTCTCGCCTTTTCTATATATAATTGTATAAACGTTACGTTCTAGAACTTTTGCCACACAACATAGATCGATATAGCAAGAAACAGTTATGTATATATTGATATTTACATAATATATGCAGAAACAGCTTGCAGTTAAATAAAGCCAGCATAAATTTCAAAAAGGACTTATTGATAAAAGCATATCCACTCACCGGCCACTTAGTTAAGTAAATACTAACAAATGCTCTTCTATGCAAATTTCTAATGTGACATTCACTTGGGAGCATTTTCATATATATACATAGACATTTAAACGTGGTGAGGGAGACTTGCTGAATTTCATTTCTTGCTTTATATTGGAAAGAACGGTTGTTTTCGTACAAATTGTTTCACGACATTGGTCGCTGTTGCCAGACAGGCGGGATGCTAATTTATTCAGCTTTTCACGCAGCTGTCATTTTGCAGAAATAAAAAAAAGATCCACTGAGTGGCAATTCAGTTAAGTACCACACGCTTCGGCGATCATGTCTCGAACGAGACATGGACTGGGCAGATGATTATTCCGCAGTAGGTTGCCATTGCTTTCTGCGGTAGACTGGTTGCCAACCAAAGCTATAGAACTAAATCTGTCCTGTTATTTAACCCATAACTGGAGAGAAGAGACGAATTAATACCTTTCCCAAGGATATTTGCGCGTAAGTGAATGCAAGGAATCCAACTGGAATTCGAACTCGGATCCTCCATTTCTCTTTCCGAACCGATATCCACTGCACCACAACGTACATCTTAATTACGTATTGGAAAGTTTGTGTGGATAGGTTTTCTTAAGGATTTGGCTGGCTTGTTTTGGCATACTAAGAATGTCTTTGAATTGTAGCATTTGGCCACAAGAGCCTGAGAATTAAGTGTTTAATGCCTAATATGCTTGTCTTGTGGGTGCAGACAGAATTTACTCCCTGACCAAAAATCCCCTCCAATGACACGTTGTTTAGGTTGGATTGGTTGATTTCTCAGGTTATTTAATAACTTTTTTGTTTCTGTTTTTATAATATAAGCCTTCCCTTGGTTCATGGGATAGTTAAATCTTGATTGTTAATATTTGGATCTATAAGAATTTACGTATCGGAAAATTTTTGTGGTTGAAAGTTCTCTTAACTAATTTTTGCTTTTACTTTTCTCGTCTAAGAAACTCTCTTCCGGATTCCTGCGTTCCTATCCAAAAGTCTTTTTCTAGTTCCTTAAATTTATCGGAAGTAATGACGAATTACTAGGTTGAGACAACCGTTCTGTCTTTGTTCTAAGGCGCAAATGTATCATTTATCTCAGCATTTATAGCCACCTTTCAAGAGTGGCAGGATGAGGGAAAAGCGGGGGTTACAAGATAAAATACCTTCCCCTTACCTTTGTAGCGGTAGCGTTTTTTTTATTTTTAAAGTGATCTTTTTTGTTACCTGATCTGAGCGGAGATGGTCGCAAAGGAAGGACATTTTCTTTTGCAACCCAGCTAACTCTAACATGTCGAATTGATTTTCGACAAATTCTGACCATTTTTATCATCTCTTGCTTTGATGTTTTCTGTGCTTTTTTTCTTTTCATTTCTTTTTCTCGTGGTAAAGTGATTTTCTTAAAAAAACAGATCCGATTATTCAGATTATAATAAAATGGCTACAATTCTATGGTTATGAAGAATATGGTGAATTTGATGAATGGAGAAGTTAATGGTAGGTAGTAATTATCTAAATGCAACGTCAATCGTCATCTTGTCTTTCTGAATCTTGTTATTTATTGTCCAGTTTCTTTTCTATAAATACTTCCATGGCTTCTTTCCCAACGAGCTTGAGTCACTGGTGTCTCCGCAACAGGTGTTTACTCGTGCAACCAGACTAGCAACTGGGTCTCACCCATTCACAGTTAGATCAACCAAATGCAGACGACAATTCTACTTCTGCATCTTCTTCAGCACTTCCCGCCTGTGGAACTCGCTTCCTTATTCTTGCTTTCCTGGCTGCTACAACCACCAGGAATTTAAATGTAAGGTCAATTTTCATCTCTTAAACTACTTGACTCTATTTCTTTCCACACTGTCCTGTAGATTCCTTTCCTTTCTCTCACCTTCGCGACTGTCCTCACACCTGTAATCCCATCCTTCTCTTGCTCCTTTCTAACTGGTTCTTCCTTCTCATTCTCCTCCTCAACTTTTTCTCTTATGTAGCCCTGATATGATTTAAACAAATCCCTATTTTTTGTCTCATGGTTAGAATGAAGTGAAATGATTAAGAGAAAGACTCCGTTTTTAAGTAGAAAATGTTTGAACGTCGCATTTTCTTAAGTCTGGGGTTCAGTGTATTATGACTGGATGACAGTTTTATTTTGTCACTGCGCATTATATTTACATATTTTTGTTCTTGCATGATATCAGGTCATTCATTGTTTTCATAAAGTGATCAATAAATTGATTGACAAATGTTAGAGAGAGTGACATTTGTTAACTTGAATGGCAGATGTTTGTTAACGAGCACATATTGGGCTTTTTAATGTTTTCTTTATTGACCTACTGTCTACGTAAGTTACCTGTAGATCTTGACGTTGGTGATCCAGATCAGAGCAAATTCATTGAATGCTGTTTTTCCCAGCAGGCATAATTTTGACACAATCAGTCAAGTGCCATGCGGGATACACGCTTTGGGCGATCATGTCTCGAAAGAGACATGACTGAATGGGCAGAAGATTATTCCGCAGTACGTTGCCATTACTTTCTGCGGTAGACTGGTTACCAGCCAAGGCTATAGAGTCCAATCTGTCTTATTATTTAAACCATAACTGAAGGAAAGAGACGGATTAATACATTTCCCAAATGTATTTGTGCGCAAGTGAACGCAAGGAATTCAACTGGAATTCGAACTCGGCTCCCCGATTTGTCATTCCGTGTCGATATCCACTGCACCACAACGCACATCCAATTATGACACAACATATTCTAAAATGAATTGTAGTTTACTTTCTCTATTTAAAAAATTATTAAGTATCAATACATGATCTCCTTGCGCCAAAATGTAGCAGAAACACAATTTTGCTATTTTTTTCCAGCACAAAGCCGAAGATCCAGTCAAGGTAGAGCATTAGTAAATGTGGCTGTTTTAAGATTCTATATTATAAGGATATACATGATACATAAGGGTTGGCTGTGGTGATACTGATCGAGCATTGCAACGGACCGGATGTTTGCCCGCTCACGACAAAAAGCAAATGACTAAAAGTCGTCGGCGCGCATCCGGGTTCGCGCGGATGACCACCTACGATCCAAAAAGCCGAAATAAAAAGCCGAGACAGAAAGCACACAGCAGACAGACCAACGGTGACAGGCGAGCGTAATTAATATCTCCCTTGACCAAGTCAAGTGGCTACTATGCTCGTCCCATCACCTCTCCGTCCTTCTTCCCTGTCTTGAAACTACTTATTTACCTAAGGAGCGACTACATCAAAGACATTCCTCACTTACACGCTCCTCACATTCCTAAGCCTTAAATCTCTTTCAGCTTATTATTTGCCATGAAAATTTTAACCTCCGTTGGACCTATACTGCAAGTCATTACTTTAATTGTAAAAACATAAATTGATGTGCATATATAAAATGATATTTTCAACTCAAATTGCTTTTCTTGATTTTATAATCATTTTATATCTTATAGTGGGCTATCTACCACAAGGCCAAATTCCGTTAACCTGCAACAGCTACCCTTCACTAGAAAGGACTCCCACTAACAAACAGGAAAAGAATAGATAAGCAACCCACTATAGGCCATAGACTTGTAGACGTTAACACTGAGTGGTCGAGGAAGAATACTATCGGTGGATTCTTCAAAAAAGCAGTGAAACCTGGGATAAGTTGTTGAAGTGAGATGTAATATGAATGTAAAAAGGATGATTCGCTCATATGCATACGGTATTGCCTTTCTTTTCACTGTAAACATTTGAACTAGCAAATGTATCAAGTCAGAATATTTTCGATGGAAAAAGCAATATAGTATCTATACGCTTGCCATGTTTCGTTTGTGGGAAAGGGGTTGTAAGGTGGGAAATGAGTAAGCACCTACAAGCTCATATAAAATCAACAATCAAATCTAGTTAGAAATATTTGGGCAACTACACCAATATCCCAGCATTCTAAGTGGAGTTATATTCTTCTGGCGCGTTGTAGAACATCTTACAACGACAGCAATATTTAACTGGTTCCTTTACAGGAACGATCGGTGCTTTAATGCCTCTAAAACAACGACAAAAAATGGTATATTGCTAAATTTAAATGATGATGCGACATTGTAACCTGAAAATTTTCCTGACTGAATAGAAACATGAAACAACAAAAAAATGTTATTAATATCCTAAATAATATAGACAAAACACAGAATGGACTCAATGATTTACGAGGTTATTATTTTGTTGCTATGTGCTTTTAAATTATACAGCAAATATTAGATAAATTTATGTGGTGTAAGATATGATAAGAAATCTTATTCAAATATTAAATTCACAAGTTCTTCATCCCTTTTGCGTAGAGCCTCGTTTTGGTAATTGTTGTGGATTCCGGGTGAGGAACCGCACAAATAATGAACAACAAAAACAGATATGGAGATAAAAAAAGTAAGTTATATTGAACGTAATATACAAACTTGAACGCAGGTTGGTAAATCCAGGAATACTATTAGTAAGAAAATAAATATATACAAGTCTTGAAGTGAAGTCGTTGGAAATCGTATATCTGTGTATATTATTCTAGCTGAGTGGAGCTCAGAGCTAACCGGGTCTCTGGGTAACTTTGGTATCAGTTCGAGTACTCTCCGATAGCACATAGGGATCTCTACGATTACTCTCTACTGCCAACTGCAACTGCAACTACTGTTCTCTCTATGGCAGGAGTATATGTACACTCAGTCGAGTCCAGTATCATATACAAAAAGGGGATATCCCACAACAGTAATCATGAGTTATTTCCCTCTAACCTTGTAAGTCACTTGTTCACCACTGCTGTAGCCTGGTATTGAAATTACAACAATAAGAGTCAAGTCAGAAACTAACCAAAGTATATATCCACTGGGTCATATGTCCTTAAGAAGCGTACAACGTCTGAAACGTCGTACAAATGGCAACAAAGGTGAGGACAATAGTCCGAATAAACGTAAATACTGTAAATACTACCTCAACTCTGAAATATAGACAAACGTCGTACAAATGGCAACAAAAATGGACACAATTGTCAGAATAATGTAAATACTATAAATAATACCTCAACTCAGAAATATACACAAACGTCGTACAAATGGCAACAAAGATGGACACAATAGTCCGAATAATGTAAATACTGTAAATACTACCTCAACTCAGAAATATAGACAAACGTCGTACAAATGGCAGGAAGTGCGTGAAAAGAAGCTGTTAGAGTAGAAATTCTGGTTACATTTTAGCGGTTTCATTGTAAAAGGGTGGGACCTACTTGCTAAATTAGTAACTCGTGTAAATTCATACATAGGCGGCACCAGCGATCTAAGTTCATTGGAGCAGAAGCCTTGAAAGAATTTGTAGAAGTGGCACAAAAAAGCCACGTCACTGCCAAGTCGGTATCTCTCACATTACAGATACTACGTTGGATTTTGTCAAGAACACCGGGGTGAATAGTAAAGGCACCCAACTAGATGTGTCAGCAATATTCAATACGTTGGCGGTATATCTAGAAAAGGCTGAGAAAACCCTCATTCTGTCGGTGAGAAAGTGACTGACGTCAATCGGGATAAATTGCATTGCAGATCCTCCTTTAGATTTTGTCTAGAACCCCGGGAGGAATAGCATGAGCACTCGAACAGATTTGACAACAGTATTCAATGCACGGACGTATGGTAGATTTGTATAAGTGCAAAATGGATTCTGGCAAGAACCCTCCCCCAGCGCGACACATTGATCCAACCTTCCTAGCGGTAGATAAATCTGTTGATTTGATGTAGTCGTTCCATTTGAGGTCGGAGTGAGGCCGATGAGGAGGAAAGTATGGCTTTCTGGGAAATTAGGTGTGCTAAATAATATTTATGTCGGAAACCCATATTTTAAGGAGGCTCCGTTGATTTTAAACAGCATATTTGTTTTTGTAGCGTCTACTCAAATATGTTTATCGACTCGGATTAATAAATGAAGAAAAAACTCTACTAGTTCTTTATAAAATACTTTGTTTACATTCTAATATGATACTGAGCAGATATGAACTTTCGCGAAACTGGGACGAGAGGGAAACGCGCTTAAAGGCTTGATCACGCCCTTCCTAACCGAGTCGATAAAAAGCACTTCGGATCTAACGACGGTTTCTGCTGTAAAGGAGGACGCAGGTTCGAATACTGTCTGAGGTCGTATATCTCTGTTTAATAGCATTTGTTGAATATTCGAGACGGTAGACAAAAAATACATATATGGAACGTCTATTCAAATATGGGTAACCCCTAAAAGTAATATTTTAATTGATAAAAAATAATTGTAGTATTAGTAAAAAAAAAATTACTTCTTTAATAATGGTTTTTATGAATATGTATTGCTACAGAAGGATGCTGCGGATATCATGGACCGAGCACGTAAGCAATGACAAGGTTTTGGAAAGGATGGAGACGAAAAGAAAATTAATACTGAGCATCAGGTAGAGACAGCTGAAGTTCCTGGGAGATGTAATGAAAAAGGAGGGCTTGGAGAACCTGATACTAACAGGACAGATAGAGGGAAAAGAGACAGGGGAAGGCAGCGAATAACATATTTGAAGGACCTCATCAGGTGGATGACGGAACGAGGGTTGAATGCTGCAACAGGAGAAAGCGCACTAAGAGCCACCAGGGACAGGGAGATGTGGAAAGCCATGATCGCCTGCATCCTTGAAAGGATATGGCACCTAAAAGAAGATTGCTAATAATTCCATAATATATTTTTGTTTGTTTTACGGTATACTAATCTCAGTGTCTTATTTAATGCCGACAAAATTTTTGCAATAAATTTGTATGAATATAATATATTCTCCGTAATATATCAATGTGTGAGATCAGGTTTCACTGACAACATTTAAAAAAAAGTGTTTTTATCGAGAGTCAAATGCATTTCTCATTTTTTTTTTTTCAAAAACGTATTGCTGATTTTTTTATAAAAATCAGTTTATATGCCTCTATAATGTATTGACTCAAGTTTAGGGGTTAACTATTTGCCCACATTGGGAAACTAACGGGTGTTACCACCCCAGGTGAGGGTAGACCTGGGGACGGCATCACTAAAGAGGTGCTTCCACGCTCCTCTAAACCTCAAAATCAGTGGCGTTGCTGCCGAATGCAGTTTATCGTCATACCCAGGATTAGATTTTCTAGAAACGCACTGATCAAATACAACAATGAGAATTGTCAGACGTCAAAGATTACCGTATATATTCCTGGCAATGTAGGACGATTCTACCGTACATACTCGATTTAGCGGCTTTATTTAAAAATATCGCTTGATGGAGCAGGTCTAAATCGAGAGACATGCTTATGTAAAAAAATGAAGATTATTTTAGCCGTTTTAATTTTATTTTGTTAGATTGTTCAAAGTTTTCCAATATCAGCGTCTTCATCATCCTCAGCGTCCTCATCTAAAATAAACTTTGTGGATGAAAACTTCCTCGATAAAGAAAGAGAGAGAAATACAAACACATTGGTGTCAAATATGAACTTCCACATAATTTTCAGAAGAAAGCGTATTTTGATTAAATTAAATTAAATTTAAACTCCAAGATCCGAATAAACCTCAACCTTTCGTTTCTCCTCCTGTTTATTTGAGGAGTGGTGCTAAATCTAGTATTTACGGTGTGTATCATTGCTCATACATCTAAACTTATTTATGAATGGAACTTTGTCTGTGTGTGTGTGTGTGTGTGTGTGTCTGTGTGTGTGCGTGTGTGTGTCCGTTACCTATAGACACCGAAACGGCTGAACCGATTTTCTTGAAAATTCACACAGTTGTACTATAAGCATCTGCGAGTGTTCTTAGCTAGGTTTTGTGCCAAGGTACCCCCCGATAAATATCGAAAAACGATAATCTAAAAAACCGGGTTATAGAAGGAGTGGTCCGATTTTAATCAAATTTGATACACTCATAGACAAAGACATAAAGAACGATATTTAGAAGTTTAAAGGTTGCAGTTCTTACAATAGTGCAGAAAATCGATAATATATATATATATATATATATATATATATATATATAAAAGGCAAGATGTTTGTGTGCGTGTCTGTTTATCTGCCTCTATGTCTGTATTTTTTTCAGCCCATTTATTTTAGTATTTGCTTTGGGTTTGGCTCTAAGTAGGTATAATTGTAGTTCTTAGTCTCAGCCATGATACCATTTACTCAGAGGACTTATTTAACCTTCAAAATTCAGTTTACGACGAAAAAATCTTATTTCATATCGATACCATGGATTAGTTTTAAAGCTTTCATTACACCCGAGCAACGCCGGGCTATACTGCTAGTTTATTATAAAACACCATTACAAATATTTACTACATATATTAATTTTAACCAGTTTATTTTTATTATATTACTATTATTGGATAAAAGTCATTTTAGATTTATTATTTTAGACGAATAAGGAAAACGTTTAATCACGCATTTAAAATAAAGAGGAAATTAATTTTTTTGGTCAATTATACAAACAACCTTTACTGACAGAATACAGCTGTTATGTTTATAATTGTAAACGCGGAAGTTGAGAATTTACAAACTGTCAAATTGATTTATTTACCAAACGATAATCTATAGTTTACTTCTTCTTCTTCTTCTTCTTCTTCTTCTTCTTCTTCTTCTTCTTCATTGTGACGGCTGATAGTATTCTTCTCTTTACTTCTAATAAAAATTTCCAGTTTCTTAATACTTTGCTTACTTTTTGAAAGACATCTTTCGCTATCCTAATACGACTACTGATTTCAATGCAAGGATTTTATAAAATGAAACCTAAGTATATAGTAGCAGTACATTTATAGTGAAATAAAGACTATTACGTTTTTCAGATAACAATATGCGATTTTAGAATAAACATTTTATTTTTATAAAATTTGCTCTAAAATACATTCAGTCATTTATGTGCCATACATGATACACGCTTGGGCGATTATGTCTCAAAATATGAAACATGACTGATTGGGCAGAAGATTTTCCCGCATTAGGTTTCTTTTTGTAAACTGGTTGCCAACGAAGGCTCTAAGACCCACAATCTTCTGCTATTTAACCCACAGTTGAAGGAAGAAAAGACGTTTTAATACCTTTCCCAAGGGTATTTTCAAGTATATGAATGCAACAAAATTCAACTGGAATTCGAACCCAACTCTCCGATTTCTCGTTCCGAGCCGATATCCACTGCAACGGAACGCATATCCGGACATTGCTCATCTCGAACCATTAAAGTGTCCTCATTGTTAATTTTATATTTGTCTGTCTCAGAGTTTTACAAAATATAGCTCTCATTTTAAATATGAAAAAAAGAAATGTATTTACATTTTTGCATGAGTTCAAACTTGGTCATAATATTTCTGAAATTGCTGTAGGCACTAACAGAGTGAAGATTATACTTGGGATCGGGAAATAGGGCGCTGGTTCCTGAAATTCCGCAGTATGGATGCGAGTCCTGAAGATCAAAGTGTTAGAGGATGTTCATCTGTAAACTGACAATCAGCATCTGCCAACACTAATAGGAGAAAAACCCATGTCAAAATGTCAGAATGTCAGAGAAAATATTGGGTATCAGCTTTTTTTAATAATATCGAACCATCTTAAGAAAAGGTGTAGAAAGTACATAAATGAACTCAGTGTAAGTCAAGGCGATTGACGTTTTGAAGTGAGTTCCATTGCTATGTCTGCGAACTTAGAATAATCCATATCTTGATCGAATCTTACTTTGATGAGAAATGGATTCTTTATGACAACCGTAAACGACTGGCACCCAAGTCAATACGAATCAGTCTTGCCATTAAACCATAGCTAGAGGCAGGTAAAAGACATGGATTCATGCCTTTTCCAAAGAGATTTTCATGTAAGTGAATGTAACGAAGGCGACTGTAATTCGAACGTATGTATAAACATTACATCTCCGTAATAATTGAGGTATATATATATATATATATATATATATATATATATATATATATATATATATACCTCAATTATTATTTACGCTCTCACACCCTGATTGAGCACTCTGTAGGAATGGTAGACTTTGAAAAACAGTAGCTACTCTGGCATCTACGCATCGTTCATTCAACAATGAATTAGCACACTCTCAGCTACTGGGCCTGTATGATGATAATATGCACGCTAAAATGTCTGCCTTCTTCTACCGAGCGCCCGTAGCTCAGAGTTAAAATCGTCGACTGACGCCAATTCGATCAGGTTTCAATCCTAGGTAAAGGTAAAGAACAATCGGCTGTCTAACCGTACTGATGAGCTGTGATACCGCGAAACAGATCTGTCTGCGGATGACTATATATATATATATATATATATATATATATATATATATATATATTGGAAAAGGATGAAAATCTCTTTTCGGAATGTTTTAGAGTGGGACTAGAAATTTTCAGCACCAGTTGCATCAACACCTATCGGTATGAAAAACGTATGTAAAATTCGCTCAGCATGTATTGACCATCACGCACACCTGCGTATATCATTAGTTTACGAACAGTATTCCGATCGCGTACTGATATCCTCGCCCGAGGTTCAGAATGTGTGTCATTGTTTACGGACAGACGCCAAGAATGAATGGATGGAGGCAGTATTGGGATGGGAAGTGGGTACAGACTGAGAATATTACCATATGCCCGATCACAACATTGATGCAATGGCGGCAGTGATGGTTGCAGATTTGGGCGTGACTGGCCTGAACTGAGAAGGTAGAACATTCGAGACAGCACGTTCGATGACTTGCCGTTTGAGGTGGCCAACATCACAGACAAAAGAAAATCGACTGTCCATGCGTGACAACGAGGAAACCTGTCCCATTCATCCATAACGTCTCCCTTGACTAGATATACGCCCGCCTCTTTTTGATCTTATTTATTTCTGTTATATATATATATATATATATATATATATATATATATATAATAAAACAAAAATTTCGATGTTTAAATCTGTTGGCTAGCCATTTCTACAAGGAATTCCTCGCTTCTTCAGCATCGGCTGAAACCAAAACTTTATTTATTCAAATCCAAATGTGTTAAAAGATATTTTACCGGTAGAAACCCACCAAAAATCTCCATACACAGGAAAATAAAATGGGGTGGAATTAACAATTTTTGAATGCAAGGAAGTAAGATGAGAGAAGCAGACAGATACATCTGTCTCATATTAGAAGACTTACCCCTTCCCCATCCAAGAGCCAAGAGTTTAAAAGTTAAAATTGGGAAGTACTACTGGGAAGTAATATATAAAAAAAATGCTTATGGAAACAACAAAAGAAAACTTCTGATTCACATCAATGGTGAAAAAAAATATGGAAAAATTTACCAATGAGATTTTAGTTTAAATAAGGACAATTTAGTTAGAAACAAAGAAGAGAGTATTGTATTGCTATGTAATGTAAATTTTTTCAATATGGCAGTGAATGCCGCACAACATCATCGAAGATGAAGGAAAAACTTGAAGCAACTGAAATGTGGTTCTACAGAAGGATGATGCGAACACCATTGATCGAGCATGTGAGCAATTAAAAGGTTTTTGAAAGCGTGGAGACGAAAAGGAAATAAATACTGAGCATCAGGAAGAGACAGCCAAAGTTCTTGGGACATGTAATGAGGAAGGAAGACTTGGAGGACCTGATACTAACAGGCCAGATAGAGGGAAAAAGAGACAGGAGAAATCAGCGGATAACATATTTGCAGGGCCTGATCAGGTGGATGAGGGAACGGGGGTTGCCAGGAGTAACAGGAGCAAACATACTAAGAGCCACAAGGGATAGGGAGACGTGGAAAGCCATGATCGCTTACGTCCTGGAGGGACAAGGCACATAGAAGAAAAAATAATGACTGGGACAAATGTTATAGACATACAAATTTAAGAATACATATTAAATTTTAAATTTTAAGGTAGATCTAGAAAGGAATCTATTTCTATTAATACAAGTACATACACACACAAATATATATATATATATATATAAGAAGTGATGAGATATATATATATAGTCATCTGCAGACAGATCTGTTTCGCCGTATCACAGCTAATCAGTACGGTTAGACTCCGATTGCTTTCTTACCCGGGATTGAAACCCGTCCGAAACGGCGTCAGTCGGCGACTCCACCCCTGGTCTATGGTGGAAGTAGGCAGACTTTTTAGGGCATATCATTATACGCACCCAATAGCCAGAGCGCTCTAATTCATTTCACTATATATATATATATATAAGGAAAAAGACCTAGCTTTCTCTGACGATCCATTTAGGTGAAACCTAGGTAGGTCTGTCTTGCTCACTATTTTTACACACACACACACACACACACACACACACACACACACATATATATATATATATATAGGTTTCATTAATATAAACAAGTTCTGTCTATTTATTTTGTGTCAGATCCTTTCGTATGATCTGATTAGCTTGATAGTGTTGTCATGAAAAGACGACAAGAAATCGCAATAATTGTTGATTTGTTTATCAGGTCTGAGATTTCGGCTGACATAAGCCATTATCAAAGGATGAACATTTAATATCCAGTGAACATAGAACATTTAAATTATTAACAGAGTGGAGTTATACAGAGAAAATTAAACAGGTCCATTTTTTGCGTCACACATGCCGAGAAGGAATGGTGGTAGTGGGTTTTTGGTCAAATGAGAGTATAGTGGCATGAGGGGATTGTTCTGGGAACTGCTACTACTACGGGTGTAGGGGGTAAGTATAATAACTATGACCTCACCCGTCGATTATAGGCATTGAAGTATGTTAGTGGAGGTGACGAAATTTATTTTATTTACGCTAGGTTTAAACTGTTTGATGTAGATAGATTCTAGAATTTTAAGTTTCTGTTTATTATTTTCTTGTCTAAGTATATATGTATTTTCAACAAGTGTTTTCCTAAGAAGTGTGTTTTGATAACCGTTTTGTTTTAAATGTCGGAATACGTTAGAATTTTCATTTAAGTGCAATGTAAGCCTCCGCGAAAGCGAGTTAGTAGTATGTCCAATGTAGGTATTATTTAGTTTGTTAGAGATACATTCTCGAAAGGGGCATTTGTATTTATACAGTACATTGTTTTTTTGCAAATCGCTAACAGTGGGGGAGGAGTCGTTGCGGACGATTGAGTTGGATGTTGTGGATTTAGCTATTACCATGTGTTTTTTTCTGTGTTAAGGTTTTTATGGAAATGTCGAATTTGTTCATCAACTATGTAATTAGTAAAATTATTGTTGATGAGTGTCTGTTTTATGTTTCTTAGTTCACTGTGGAAAATGTGTTTTGTAGACGAGTTGGTTTTTGCTCGATGCAGTAGATTTTTTATGATTGCTAATTTGTAATAGTGGGGGCAATCGCTAATATAATTAAGTGTGGAGGGATTTTTGTTAGTGGGTTTTTATATGGTGAGATAGTGAAATTGTTGCCATTAGTGTTGATTAGTATGTCGAGGAAAGGAATTTTGTTGTCATTGTTGAGTTCATAGATGAATTTTAGGACTGAGTTATCCTGAAACTGTTTTTGAAGTTGTAGGATTTCGTCAGTATTTTTCATTAATAGTAGGATATCGTCAACGTATCTAAGGTATATTTTGTAAAGGTAGTGTTCTCGAGGTTCGACATGTAGAACTTGCTACATATATGTGAGAGATTGCTATATGTATATGAGAGATTGATGAAATTATATATATATATATATATATATATATATATATATATATATGAGAAAGTAATGAAACATATATACATATATAAATATAAGAAAGTGATGAATATATATATATATATATATATATTATGTTAACGTCCTTGTTACCTCTGTGAATATGGCTCATGTGAGCCGAAAGCTTAGAACCAACTTAATAAAAAATTATCTAAATGTTGGAGAATTTTTTCTTTATTTGTACCTGAAATTAAAGCCAAAATATGATGTTTAGAACGGAACATAGTTAAACATATTTGACATTCATTGTCTCTTATATTTAACAGTATATGTTTAGATTATATATATATATATATAGGATCTACAAGTCTTCTACGTAAATTCTTTATTTTGAACCCTCCATTCATTACTCTTTTTTCTGCTATTTTTCTATTTAAATTCTTTCTAGATTGGGTCACTATGTCGATCCAGGATGTTTTTTCCACCTGAACCCATCCTGCATATATACAAGTTAACCATCCGTCCGTGCATGGAGTACTGCTGCCATTTATGGTCAGGTGCCCCTGCCGTTCTCCTCAGTGTTCTTGACAAGCTCCAAAGGAGAGTCTGTCATGTGATAGATACTGATCTGGCGACTCGACTGCAGCCACTTCCCCATCGTCGAAATGTGGCCTCCCTTTGTCTGTTCTATAAATACTTTCATGGCTTCTGCTCGGATGAGCTTAAGTCACTGATGCCTCCTCAACAGGTGTTTACTCGTGCAACCAGACTGGCAACTGAGTCCCACCCATTCACAGTCAGGTTAGCCAAATGCAGACGACAATTCTACTCCTGCAGCTTCCTCTCTCGCACTTCCCGCCTGTGGAACTCGCTCCCGTATTCTTGCTTTCCTGACGGCTACAACCCGCAGAAATTTAAATGCAAAGTCAATACTCATCTACTAACCACTGGCCTCTAGCTCCCTCCCCTCCCCTGTATAACCTTCCCTTTCTCTCCACCTATGTATCAGTCATCGCACCTGTTTTCTCAGCTTTCTATTGTTCCTTTCTAACTAGTTTGTACTCCTCACTCTTTTCTAATTAATCTTTTTACATTTATGTACCCCCCTGCACATCAGTGGCGTTTCCGCCTTGCTCGGGGTGAAATGATTAAAAAAAAAAATTCTAATTCTAGCTCTGTTCTTGTTTTTCTCTAAGCACATATATGTCTTCCATGCTGATATTCTTCATATTAGAGTTTTATATCTCGATTCATTCTACTAGATCTCTATTTTTCTCTTATTTCACTTTCTGTAAAATTTCCAACTTTATTATTCAAACTGCTATTTCTTTTTTTGCCCACCATTTTTGTTGAATTTTTATTCTCCATTTTCGGCACTTTTTTTTACCGATCTAGTTCTATCCCCACATCTTTTTCTTCTTCTTAGTTTTTTTCATCTCTCTTCTATTGCTAATTTTTCTTTCAGCTTTTATCCCTTTCCACTTTATCTCCCTGTTCTCCGTCTCTTTTTATATTCTTGCTTTCCTTCTACTTTTCTTCTTATTCGCCTTCATTCGCCTTCATCATATTCTTCATTCTCCTCTTTTTTTTGTTAAAATTCTCACTATTCATTGGTATCATCGCCGTCTTTTTTTAATTCCAAGTGAATTCCTTGCATTCACTTACGCGCAAATACCCTTGGGAAAGGTATTAATCCGTTACTTCCCTCCAGTAATGGGTTAAATAATAGGTCAGATTGGGTTCTATAGCCTTGGATGGCAACCAGTCTACCGCAGAAAGCAATGGCAACCTACTATGGGATAATCTTCTGCCCAGTCAGTCATGTCTCTTTCGAGACATGATCACCCAAAACGTGTATCACGAATGGCACTTAACTGACTGACTGAATATAATAGTTGAAAAGATAAGACTTCTGATGAACATAAAGTGGGGGACCAGTTTTCTATTGTTATGAAGTCATAAACTGATCCCCCACTAATTACTGCTTAATAATATAATACATCTCTCCCCCTTTAGCTATGAGTCAAATAACAGGAGAGATTGGGTTCTATAGTCTTGGCTGGTAACCAGTCCACCGCAGAAAGCAATGGCAACCTACTGTGGGATAATCTTCTGCCCAGTCAGTCATGTCTCTTTCGAGACATGATCACCCAAAACGTGTATCACGTATGGCACTTAACTGACTGAACTTTACCATATCGATCCCGATCTGGCAGCTCGACTCCAGTCACTTTCTCTGTTCTGGGCATGACGGTAAACCGCATCAAGCAGCAAGGCCTCTGATTGGGAGGTTGTGAGGAGCATGGAACCACCTCTTAATTGTCGTTGTTCTCAGGTCCACATTGACCCGAAATGGTAGCACCAGTCAGGGTCCCAGCTATGGGCAACTAGTTAACCTCAAACTAGGCTCAAAACACTATGAAAGTATAAAAATAGACTTTTATAGAAATATCTACATAAAATGGAATGAAAAATATTTACAATACATTTTTGAAGAAAAAATTATCATCATAAGACATTTTTGAAGGAAAAAATGATTCTCGGCAAAATATTTTTGAATAAAAACCTAGAAGATATTTTCAGTTTACTAAAATAAAAACTAATTAATACAAATTTTTTTCATTAAAATCTGACGAAATCAACTTTCTCAATACAACTGAACATTAAAAAAATACTTTAAAACCCAAAATTGTTGGCATTAAATAACCCACAGTGGTTGATGTGCCGTTAAATAAAATGCAAACTCAAACTCAAACCCAGTCTCTCCCTCACAGATGTGATGTGGCTTTCCTCTGTCGCTTCGAGGCTTCTGCTCCGAGGAGCTTAGCTCCCTGGTACGACTCTACACAAATTTACTTCAGCCACTAGACTAACAACAAGGTCCTACTTTTTTACCGTCAAAATAGTTAAATGTAATTTCTTCTACTATATAAGGTTCTATTCTCGCATTTCCTGTTTGTGGAATTCCCTTACGTATACTTGCTTCCCTGATAGCTACACTCTTCAAAAGTTTAAATGCAACTTCAATTGTCATCTCTCATCTGGTTGATTTTCCTTCTTTCTTATCGATTTTCTGATGCCCCTTGTATCTTCTTCGTCTCCATTTTCACTCTTCACTCATGTAACTCTCTTCACTCAGCGATTCTCGTTTTTTCTCTTACCCATTTTCTGACACCCTCTGTAATCTGCTTCTCTCTATTTGCTTCCTTTTCCTACATAATCTTTCGCTCTTGACTTATGTAGCCACAGGCGCACAATTGACATTACTGTCTTGCTTGGGGTGAAAGGATTAAAAAAAATTCTTGACTTTATTTCTTCTTTCCTGCCTTCTACATATCTCTTCTCAAAAAACTTTTTTTCTCTTTTTCTTAAATTTCTTCTACCTACCCTTCTTCGCATCGTTATTTAACGCTTCCCCCAATACTCTTTTTTTAAAATTTTATCTTCCTCTACTCCGCATTACATTTTTTTTAATCATTTCACCCCAAGCAAGGCATTCCACTGCCACTATTGTGCATGGGGCTACATAGAAGGAAGGTAAGAGAAGAAGTGTTTAGACATAGGGAATGTCAGGAGGAAGGTGACAGATGAGTAAGGATAGCGAGGATGAGGGTTGGGCAGATGGGAAGAGTGTTTGATAGAATGGGAGCAGGTTAGTGTGTTAGGAGGTGTCTATTGACCTTACATTTAACCTCCTGGAGATTGTAGCCGTCGGGGAAGCAATCGTGTGGAAGGGTCGGGAAATGCGAGGAAAGAAACTGTTGGAGTAGTAGTTGCAATTGCATTTTATCGGTTTCACTGTAGAAGGGTGGATTCTAGTTGCTAATCTAGTATCTCGTGCAAATTCGTATTTAGGGGGCACAAGAGATCTAAGTTCATCGGAGCAGAAGCCGTGAAAGTATTTATAGAAGAGACACAGGGAAGCCACGTCCCGCCTGTGGGAGAGAGACTGCAGGCGGTCTGCCAAGTCGGTATCGATCACATTACAGACCCTCCGCTGTACCTTGTCGAGAAGCCCAAGGAGAATAGCAGGGGCACCCGACCAGATATGGCAACAGTATTCAATGCACGGGCGGATGGTAGATTTATAAATGTGCAGGATAGATTTAGACGGAAAAAACTTCCGGGCCCTACACAGAAAACCGACTTTCATAGCAGCGGATTTAGCAATGGATTCGATATAGTCATTCCATTTGAGGTTCCGCTGAAAGTGTGAGACCAAGGAGGCGTAGTGTTTTACTCTCTCAGAGGCAAGCCTAGGTCCATGCTAATGGGTGGTAGGCGAGATTGTCAATGATGGTTAATTGAGAGTAGCTTCGTTTTAGAAGCATTAAATTTACTAGCCATTTCTTACCCCAGTTCCACTATGGATTGGAAGGTCTTTTTCAATCTCGGCTGCGAGGTTAGCTTTGACGCCTACACCCGATTTTTGTAGGAGGCGAGAGTAAAGTGTGGTGTCATCGGCGTACAAACCTAATTGGGCTCTTATGGAATCAGTGAGATCATTAATGTATATCAGGAAGAGTGTAGGACCTAAAATGGAGCCTTGGGGGACACCTACGTTTGTATGGTAGTTCTGGGAGGCATGTCCGTTTAATACCACCTTCATTGTGCGGTTAGAGAGGAATGACTGGATTAGTTCAAACAAATATCCAGTTATACCATAGCTCCGCAGTTTACATAGAAGGCCAGCATGCCAAACTCTGTCGAACGCCTTAGATATATCCAATGCAACGGTTCGGGCTTCGCCATTCCTGTCGAGTGCCTGGTATATGTACTCGGTGATGGTCTTTAGCATATCAGCAGTAGACCTGGTGAAGCGGAAACCATATTGCTTGTCCGAGAGGAGCCTGTGTGCTGTGAGATGCTGAACCACCTCGGCGTTGATAATGGCTTCGAACACTTTGCCAAAGATCGGAAGAAGGCTGATAGGGCCGTAATTTGCAGGGTCCGAGGGTTCACCAGTATTTTTAAATATAGGAACTACAGAGGAAGATTTCCAACAGGCAGGAAAGCAGGAAGCAGATAGGCAGAGGTTGTAGAGCTTAGAAAGGACAGAGGTGAGTTCAGGGGCACATTTCTTTAAGACTATGGTTGGGATTCTGTCCCCACCGCTTGCTTTGTGACGGTCAAGTTTTAAGATTATCTTAGAGACAAGTGAAGGTGTAATGTGGACATCATTCAGTTGTGCCTCGGTTCTAGGTGGGAAGTCGTGTGTAAAAACTCCAGATGTGTCCAGACTCGAATTGTTCGAGAATCTGCGGGCAAAGCATTCAGCCTTATCTGCTGGGGAGGTGAGGACCTCAAATTTGTTGATTAGCGGAGGTATTGTGGACTTGCTCTTGGTAAGTACTCTTTTACAGAGTCGCCAGTAGTCATTTTCCCTCTCAATATTTGTTCTATTCTATTTTTATTTTTTCTACACTTTTTCCTCCTTTTCTTCACTCTTCTCTCCATATCCTTTTTATTTACCTCCCATTTTTCTTTGTCTTCCTCTTCTATTTTTTAACTCAATATATTTATTATTTTTCTTCCTCTCTTTTTTTCTTCGGATCGTCTGCTCCTTTGAATTTTTGTCATTATTTTCCTAGTTCATCTTCCGCATATTTCTTCCGCCTTCCTCATATCTCTATCTTTCGTTATCCCCTCTTTCAATTTTTTCTTTTCTTTTCTTCTTTTCACTTTCACGTTTTCTACTACTTTTCCCTCTCTCATCATAAATCTTTTTTTCCTTTCATTTCTTCCCTCTCTTTTTTTCACCCTCTCGTTATAACTGCCCCTCTTTTCCCTCCCTCTTTTATCCCTCTATCTTTTCTCTCTCTCTCTCTCTCTCTCTCTCTCTCTCTCTCGTCATGACTCTACCTCTTTTTTCCTCTCCATTTCCACCCGCTCTCTTTTTCACCCTCTCGTTATAACTGTCCCTCTTTTCCCTCCCTCTTTTATCCTTCTATCTTTTCTCTCTCTCTCTCTCTCGTCATAACTACCTCTTGTTTCCTCTCCCTTTCTTCCCTCTTTCTTTTTCACTCTCTCGTCATAACCTTGTTTTAATCATATCACCCCGAGCAAGGAGGTAACGCCACTGATGTGCCGGAGGCTACGTAAGAGTGAAAAGATTAGAAGAGAGAAAGCCGGAGACCACATCCTACACAGGGACAAGGGATGAGCCTCTACACCTGTTCAATAGACGTGGGTGGAGTGTGAGCCGGGCGATAGTTTAGTCTATCTACTCCAATTGAGAAAAAAAAAACAGAAAAAAAGAAAAGTGAAAAGACTGGAAAAGAGAAAACCGGAAACCACATCATAAAAAGGGAACAAGGGATGAGCCTCTACACCTGTTCAATAGACGTGGGTGGAGTGTGAACAGGGCGATAGTTTAGTCTGTCTACTCCAATTAAGTCTATCTACTCCAGTTGCCCCTCTTTTCCCTCCCTCTTTCATTCCTCTATCTTTTCTCTCTATCTCTCTCTCTATCTCTCATCATAACGCTTTTTCCTTTCGCTTTTTAATTCTCTTTTCATAACTCTACGTCATTTCCCTTTCTCTTTTCGTCTCTCATCATAACTCTACCTTTTTCCCCTCTCTCATCATAATTCTTCTCTCTATAATATTTTATACATCTTTTTATATTCGTCTTCTACATTCTTTTATTTTTTAATCTTCTATATTTCTATCTTTTTCCCCTCCTCTTCCGTATCTTCCGTATCTCTTTTCTCAATTCTTTTCTAATTCCTCTCCCTTCTTTTTATTCGTCATCCTCTTCTTTATGTTTCCTTATCCTTGTTCCTCTCAACATTTTTCTATTCTTTATTCCTCTTTTTTCTTTTTCGTTTTATCCTTCTCCATTTGCTTCCAACTTATATTTTTTCAACACTTCTTCCTCCTCTTCATCTACCACTTTACTCTTTGTCTTATTATTCTCCAAATACCCACTTTCAAGTATGTTTTTTCCCTCTTTTACGCCGTTTTTTTTCTCCTCCTCCTTCTCCTAAATCCTCCTCCTCTTCCTCCTCCTAAATCCTAATACCTTTTGTTTTCTTTCAACTCTTCTTCCATTCTTCTTGCCCGATTTTCTTCAGCCTTTGAACAGCAGCTTTTAATTGATCTGTTTTAATGCTGGCCTGTCTGAAGGCACCATTTGCGTCATTTTCTGAACTGCCACTTCACTGACCCATTATCTGTCTTTCGTTGTACTTCGTTTAATTGTTTTCTTTTTCTAGGCCTTTCATGGTAGTCGCCTTGGACGGTTTGGGTGAGGCAAATGATTCATCCTTCGCCCACATACATTATGGCATACATAGTTTTCGGCCATTATTCTCAATACTAGCATTCTCTTACCTAACCACTACCACCACGCTAAAGATTACCAAGTAAGGAGGGTCCTGATAGAAAGATTCAGTATTTTGCTGTTAGTCAATAACTGTCATTCATCGATTTGTCTCTATAGTAATATTAATAATAATAATAAATATTAATAATAATAATAATAATAATAATTATTATTATTATTATTATTATTGGATTTTCATAAGTTTTTATTGTTTTCTGAAATTCATTCAAGACAAGATTGTGAACGGTTAAAAATGTTCCCATTCAAAATTATATATATATATATATATATATATATATATATATATAAACAATGGATGTCTATTATGTTTAATCATGAGCCGTTCTAAACATCGTATTTTGGCTTTAATTTCAGGTGAAAATAATGACAAAAATTCTCCAATATTTGGATGTTTTTTATTAAGTTGGTTCTAAGGTTTCGGCTCACATGAGCCATCTTCAGAGAGGTTACAAGGACGTTAACATAAAAACATCCACCATCAGGGACGATTTTTTCTTATGTTGACATAAAACTTTGCTAGGCAATGATAACAGTTACCAAAAATAACAAGTGAGGATTATTGTGTTGCTGACTAAAATCTGTCTAATATTACCTACATTGATATGTTTTTCTTAAGAAAGGTTGTTTAATTGTACTCTGATCAGATTTTAGTCAGCAACACAATAATCTTCACTCATACACACAGTAAAAAGAACCTTCAGATGTTGGAGGCCATCTAAATTAAATCCAAACAACCCACACTTAATAAAATCACGTTTGAATTTCGTCCTAACACATTACATTACATTTAAATATATGGTTCTGTTATCATTTCGACGCGGTGTGACGTCATAGAATCGCATTACAAATTTACGAACTGCGTTTCCTATTTTTGGTTACTGTTATCGTTGCCTAGCAAAGTTGTATGTCAACACAAGATAAAATCGTCGCTGATAGTGGATGTTTTTATGTTACCGTCCTTGTAACCTCTCTGAAGATGGCTCATGTGAGCCGAAAGCTTAGAACCAATTTAAAATAAAAAATTATCCAAATGTTGGAGAATGTTTTCTTTATTTTCACCTGAAATTAACGCTAAAACACGATGTTTAGAACGGCTCATGATTAAACATAATAGACATTCATGTTCTCTTATATTTAACAGTACATGTTTAGAAAATTATCTGCTGCCTCGATACACTATATATATGTGTGTGTGTGTGTGTTTACATATGATACTATTGTTTTTTCATTAGTTTTGCTGATAAAAGCTACTTTGATAAGCAGGTATTTTATCGTAAAGTGCTTGATATCAGGGTAGAGGTAGAGCGTTGGTAGTTTTAGTGCAAATATTTCGTAACTTAAGCTGAACCTGTTCAGCTAGATAGGGTCGCCTATCGTCAGGTTCACACTTCTTTTCAGTTTTGAGAACAGGTTTAGAGTCCTATATCCGGTTTCCTTTTTAGGGTTGGGTTTCTTTTTCCTTTCTTTTTACTTTCAACCTCTTTCTGAGATCATCTTCAGGGGTGTAAGTTATTCGGGTATCTTTTGTTACCACAACTCACACCCCGAAGATGATCTCGGAAAGAGGTTGAAAGTACTTGGGTACCTTGGGAAATGAATGATAATATCGTCTGCCAACGTTACAGCTCATTTCTGACATCTTTCAATTATAATACGCACAAAAGATTATCCGTGAGTATGAACGGATTACATTGTGTGTATTTTGGGAGCATTTTTCATTAATACAGGTTTCATTGAATAATATAGACAAGTTCTATCTATTTATTTTGTGTAAGATCCTTTGTATGATCTGATTAGCTTGATAGTGTTGTCATGAAAAGACAAGTATCGCAGTAAGTGTTGATTTTTTTGTCATATCTGAACTTTCGGCTTACATAAGCCATTATCAAAGGATGAACATTTAAATTATTAACAGAGTGGAGTTATACAGAGAAAATTAAACAGGTCCATTTTTTTTGCGTCGTACATGGCCGCAGGTCGAGAACGAATGGTGGTAGTGGGTTTTTGGTCAGGTGTGTGTGTGCGCGCGTGTGTGCGTGGGAATTAATAGATATATTTTTAATCCAACACTTTCTTACATATTTCACATGTTATCTTTAGTGTGTACACGTGTTTTAATTTGAAGTTATGTTTTGTTTATTTCAATTTTAAACATTGTATTACGTCTTTTTTCCTGCACATTCGATATGGACGCGATCGCTTAATTTGCTCAGTGCATAGAAGTCTGTGACAAAAACCTATTTAATATTTCTCTATATTTCTGAGATGAGGTAGTTTTTACTTTGCGAAGAGTAGTGAGTTCAATACCAGGCTACAGCAGTGGTGAACATGTAACTTGAGGGTAAGAGGGAGATAACTCATGACTTCCAATCGAAGCATTACTACGCAAAGAATGAGGATGATATACCCCAGTGGTTGTAATAAGGTGTTCAATTCTAAATTTCTATTACCTGAAGAAGGCCGGAGCGTACAACGGCCGAAAAGTCGTACAAATTGAGAACAAAAATGAGCACAATAGTCCGAATAATGTTAATACTACAAACCTATTTGTGATTCTAGTGTGCAGGATTGTCATTGAATTTCCATATTCTGTTTTTTTTTTTTTTCGTTCGACACATTTAAGCTTAAGATATAATAATGTCAGTGCCTACTATTGGATGTTGGCTTAGAACATAGTTACTTCAACTATTACTACAGTCACAATGTGTTTCATTCTCATAGAGGGACGAATACTAAAAGCATGTGTCTTTTATGTATATATCTAAAATGTTTCTTACATTTTTAGCCACTTACTATTATATATATATATATATATATATATATATATATATATGTGTGTGTGTGTGTATATATATATATATATATCAGAAATAGTAGGAGGATTTGAAATAATTAAGTAATTCATCGAGTTTTTATTTGACCTCAATTTTATTCTGTTATATCGTTACTTGAACCAGCTTATAATGCTCTAGAGTGAGCGGCTTGGTGAGAGTAATCGTGGCTCTGAGAGGCACCGTCCTATGAGTAAATGAACTTGGATAAGTTTCAACCACGGAATGAGCGGTGCGTCATCAAGGTTAATACGTTACCACTTCGTCACCAGGGCCCGTGGTGCAGTTTGTATGACGTTTGTTTAATATCCTAATTGTCTGGGTTTCAATTCCTGGTAGTGGATGCGCACTGCTGATGAGTCCCAAATATAGGACGAAACGGCCTTCCAGTGCACTCTGCATTCTGCTGAGGTCGAATAAACCTCGATGAATTACTTAATATATATATATATATATATATATATATATATATATATATATATATATAGCTTACGGTCATATCACGTTGAATACACTGGTTCTCGCTCGATCACCAAAGTTGAGCCTGGTCAGTACTTAGATGGGTGACCGCTTGGGAATACCAGGTGCTGTAAGCGTTATTGACGGATGTGCGTTGTGGTGCAGTGGATGTCGGCTCAGAGAGGGAAATCGCTGAGCCGAGTTCCAATTCCAGTCGAACACTTTGCATTCACTTACGCACTGGTACCCTTGGAAAAGGTATTAATCCGTCCCTTCCCTCCAGTTATGTGTTAAATAACTGAAGTATGTTGTTCATGCCAAAATCTGTGGCAGACTTCTGCCTTCTGCAACGATTGTTTGTTATCAGCAGTTCCAAAAAGTATCGATGGTGCTACACAAGCCTTCATCACTTTAACCAATTCTTTGTGTGGCAGTCTGATTTAGACGCTCATACTTCGACATCCACGGGAGATATGATATATATATATATATATATATATATATATATATATATATATATATATAATGCGAAAATTATTGGAATATTAATGTTTCTGTGATGGAGAATGTCAACATTTTTCTGCGCATTTAAGATGAAATCTCGGTTCATTTTCCGCATATATTAACATCAGTCTAAAATACCATGAATGTTAGAGTTTATATTAATCACCACGCTGCGAGATTAAAATTTACAAACAGGCCATAAGGCTGATCTAACGGATAAAGATGTTATATTTAATATCAAAAATTTAATTTTCTTGAGAGCATTAGTAATTCCTTTCACAATAATCTATTGCTAGTATAAGATTGTGTTTAAAATATTTAGGTTTTGGCATTAATTAACGCGCATAGGTTGATAACACGCTAAACAGTATCAACGAACCAACCATTAGATTTATCAGTCAGTTAAGTGCCATACGTGAAACACGCTTCGGCGATCATGTCTCGAAAGAGACATGACTGACTTGGCAGAAGATTATCTCGCAGTAGGTTGCTTTCTGCGGTAGAATGGTTACCAGCCAAGGCTACAGAACCCAATCTGTCCTATTATTTTCCCCATACTAGAAGTAAAAGCTTAATACCATTCCTAAAGGTATTTGCGCGTAAGTGAATGCAATGAATTCAACAGGAATTCGAACTCGGCTCTCCCAGACTTATAAGTGAAACAAAATCTATAGGCAAGACAGTTTTCTTTCTTTTATGTGCTGTGTCCTTTCAAGACGAAGACAAACATGACTCTCTACATCTTCCTATCCCTTGTAGCTCATAACACCTTTTCTCCTCCTCTTGTTCGTCGTCTTCTTCTCTTTGATGTGCCATTTCTTTTCGAAACGTAGGCGATCATCTCCTTCCACTTGTCTCTGTCTCTTCTCACTCTTAATATTTTTCTCTTAGGGGTTCTCCTAAACCCGGCTCCGACATCCATATGCTCAAACCTATGAAGTAGGTTTCGTGTTACTTTCCACTGTCTCACATTCCTTATATCCACCCTGGGAGTATTAAATTCCTTAGGCCCTCCATCCTCATTACGTGTCCCAGAAACCGTATCTGTTTCTTCTTGACGTTAAGTATGAGTTTGATTCTCGTTTTCTTCCTTCCAACACCTCATCGTTGTTCACGTGCTCAATCCATTGCATCCTTCTGTAAAACCACATTTCTGCTTCCTCGGGCCTCTCCTTCGTTCTTAATAATATCATTTAACATTTAATTCTACACGGAAGGACAGATATTACACAGCAATCCAGCACTCATTTCTTAGTTTCGAATGAGATTTTTCTGTCTCTCAATACTCTGGTTAGCTTCCACTCCTCACAAGCCCTGCTCTGACATCCACTTGCTCAAGTCTATAAAGTATGTCACGCGTTACTTTCCTCTGTCTCTCTTTCTCTCTATCCGTTCTGGGAGTATCATATTCTTCATGACCCCTTTTCTCATTACGTGTCCCGGAAACTTCAGCTGTCGCTTCTTGGTGTTAAGAATAATATTCGTTTCCGTTTCTCCAAAATCTTGTCGTTGTTCATATGTTCGGTCCTTAATATCCTGCGGAACCACATTTATGTTGCTTGAATTCTTATCCCGAGGTTAATAATGTAAAAGGAGTGTTACTTTTCTGTTTATAAATTATGGTAATGCTAACTAACCAGGACTATGAGAGAAACAGTAAATAAAGCGAGAGACAGACGACCGCCAACTGATTATCGAACAAGTCATTTTTTGTTAAAGGACGAGGACAATAGGCAATTCTGAGTTAGATCAATTAGTCTGTAAGAGAGTTGCAGCGTAAAAATATTCGATCTCTTGTCATTGGCTTGTCTAGAAACCTGGACGAAATCCAATCGGCCGAGTGTTTGTTTTTAGTTAGTTTTCTATTCGGTTCGATAGAAGTCCTAAGATGGAACCCAACTTTTTGAAAGTGGGCAGACTGGCCTTCCTGTCTTCTATTCCTCCATTGCTTCCACAGTTGGCCCTTTCCCGACGACTCGCAAAATAGCAAAAGTCAAATAACTTGTCTCTGTTTAGCATGTATACCTACCGAGTGTATCGACTAATTTTTTTTTTTCGTCTCATACCGCGTGCCGACAAGAATGACGTTATTTACTGCATTTCGTTCTGACTACTAATGCGTTTTCTTGTGTATTGGTGAAGATGGAAAAGTCTCTTCAATTTCGATTTATTCATCTTCAGTAACATTTTATTTGTTTGTTCTCTCTCTCTCTCTCTCTCTCTCTCTCTCTCTCTCTCATTTTAACCAGATCCGCGTATTGACAGTTTTTATATAATCACGTACTGATTTTTGGCAAGTTTCTTGCTTCCACAATCCTGAAAAGAAGTAGCAATGTTTCAACGAGTTGATATGCTTTTATTTTCTTTTATATCTCTTCTGGTTTTTACGCAATTTTTCAACATTCTTCCGAATACCAACAGGGCAAATAAGGAACTACTGCTCTCGGAAAATGTACAGGGTGCCCAGTGAAAATAAAAAACAGTAAATTCAGTGATGCATGGGACAACCATTTGAAACCGGTGACGACCTAATGTTTTTGCGGAGGACATTGGGGAGAGCCATAATAGTGAACATCTTGAAATGACTTTACACATGAGTGAATAAGAATCAATATTGAATTTTAAACTAGATATAGCACGGGTGAAACCTACTATTGGGTACTAGATTTCTTTTTTGAATATTGTTGTCTCAGATCTAATAATCGACCCGGTGAGTCCTCTTTTAACTTTGATCTCGAAATTTTATATTATTCTTCGTTTACCATTACTCGGGTTTTTAATATGTTCATGGGGAGGTGACTCTTTTTTTATGGTACCA
This sequence comes from Ascarosepion bandense, assembly GCA_037127315.1. Lineage (NCBI taxonomy): Eukaryota > Metazoa > Mollusca > Cephalopoda > Sepiida > Sepiidae > Ascarosepion > Ascarosepion bandense. Next base: position 2,288,237 of record JBBBDQ010001459.1, read on the forward strand.
TTTTGCTCGATGACTCATTAACGATAATTATTCAGTTTTTAAGAAATAAGCGCACTGTTATAATCTAAACCTTATTTTATAAATAGAACTTTGTGTGTCTCTGTGTGTGTGTCCGTTATCTATAGACTCCGAAACGGCTGAACCGATTTTATTGAAAATTTACACAGTTGTACTATAAGCGTCTGCGAGTGTTCTTAGCTAGGTTTTGTGTCGAGGTACCCCCAATAAATATCGAAAATCCATAATCGAAAAAATCCGGTTATAGACGAAGTGGTCCGATTTTAATCAAATTTGATACACTCATAGACAAAGATATAAGAAACGATATTCAGATGTTTCAAGGTTGAAGTTCTTACAATAGCACAGAAAATCGATAATATATATATATATATATTATTTTTCCGCGCTTCTCATCTTTTGAACGCTCTTTCGATTTCTTGCTTCCCTGATAACTACAATCTTCAAATAAAATTTAAGATGCAACATCAATCGTCATCTTATATCATCTTTAAAACTGTTCATTTTTACCCTTTGCTCAATCCTTCCTTTAACCTATTACATGGCTGCAGTGACGCCTTCTTTGGGGTGAAAAGAATTTCTTAAATAGCTGAGAATGAGTTCGCGTTCGGCTTATGTTGCTAAAATGTCAGATTTTCTGGCTCTTTGCTAATTTAGATTTTTAAAAGTAAATTTCACGTAAACACAACGACAATTGTAACATCAATTTTACCCCACGATCTGAAATAATTTTAATTGCAAATTTTATGATTTTTTTTTTTTTTTTTGCTTACTGTTCATTGTCGTCGAGAAACCAATGACATTCAAAAAGATTTGTCCCAAATCCTGCAGTGGAGACGTTTTGTTTACAAGATACGAACTAACGTAGAGATCCAAAAGAATAAAGGGTGATTTACTGTATTAGTTGTTTCTGTTTTATATCTTGTTAGCATAAGATATTGATCTTTGTGCCGATCAATACCTGGGTTTGAACCTTTATATCATTGGTCCTTCAATTGATGACTTATAGTATAAAATACGTCTAAAATAACAGAGATTTCTCGTTGTTATTTGAAGGACGAGCGAAAAGTCAATATTTTGAAAGAAATAATATACAAACACACACGTATATATATATATATATATATATATATATATATATATATATATATATATATATATACTACATTTACTATATTTACATATAGATAGATATATGAAACATATTTTTCTTGTTAGTAGTTTTTTCCAGAATGTCGCATACTGGTATCGATTAACACGTAGATCAATAAAAGTGCATTGATTAGTGGACTAAGCTTAAGCGAGTTTCCATGATTCCGAAATCTAGCCAGCGGGGCCCGGTACTCCGTCTGGCGGTGGTTGTCTTTGGTAAAGCATTTAAAAGAGACATCAACGCTCAAAATTCTATTTGTTATCGTTGCGATCAGTTAAATATAGATATGTACGTCTGTGTGGGTATGTGCATTAGTAATCATACAGTAGGCAGGATGATTGAAAATTTACATTTTATCTTATGTATGAGTAGGGCTTACGGCCTATCACGTTGAATACACCGAAGTTAAGCAACGTTGAGCCTGGTCAGTACTTAGATGGTGACCGCTTGGGAATACCAGGTGCTGTAAGCGTATGTGCGCTGTGGTGCAGTGGATATCGGCTCGGAAAGAGAAATCGGTAAGCCGAGTTCGAATTCCAGTTGAATACCCTTCATTCACTTCGGCACTGGTACACTTGGAAAAGGTATTAACCCGTCCCTTCCCTACAGTTATGGGTTAAATAACAAAGGTAGGACTTAGGGACCCTGCTCTTAAAAACAAATCCCAATGAATCTTGATACTCGAAAAGAAAAATGTTAAACCGCGAAACAAACAAATAAAATGTATGAGTAACCAGCCAGCAGTCCTGACTTAACCCTCTAGGGCCATTCGTAACATATTTGATACAGTATTTCCCTATAAAGAAACATTTGGTATTTCCCTATAAGGAAACATTTGGTATTCATTGACTGAGCACTCAGTACTGCTTTCATTTGAAATTTATAAAATATTTCTCATAAAAAATTTTTCAGGAAAATATTTCTTTCAAGGCTTGTTTTCATACTGTATCAAATATGATACGAATGGCCCTAGAGGGTTAACATCTAGTGACATTATTTCTCGAGGTTGTAAAAAGGAGCAAGTCTGTTATACCGAATCAAGAATTTGGAAGATTTTGAGGGACAAATATAAAAAAATTATGTCTTAAAATAACTCGACGGGATTTCTGGGCGGCTCGAGAAACGGTTATCAAAATCGGGTGCTCATGTCGAATTTTATATAAAACCTCATGCAAACCGCTTTTCTCTTATATTCATTATTTGTAAAAATTCTTGTTCTACTCCAACAGCTTCTTTTCTCGCACTTCCCGCCTGTAGATCTCTCTTCCATATTCTTGCTTTCCTGAGGGCTACAACCTCTAGAAATTTAAATGCAGTGTCAATACCCATCTCGTAACCACTTGACTCTAGTTCGTTCTACACCACCCTGTATACATTTTCCTTTCTCTCTACCTTTGCAACTGTCATCACACCGGTATTCACATCATGCCTCTCTCTGACACCCCCTGTAATTGATTCGTCTTTCTCTTTACTCTCCTATTTTCTAATCTTTTACTGTTATGTAGCCTCCTGTGCATCAGTGGCGTTACCGTCTTGCATGGGGTGAACCGATGAAAAAAACAGTTGGAGTCGCTAACTCCCTAAGCCATAGGCGTATGGAATCAGAGAACGGAAATTTTGGCGTGTTGTATATAAGCGGGATATACACACCAGTCACCGAAAGAACTCAATTCATTGCTAGGAGTAATGAATAATTTGCGGGAGTGGTAACTGTTTTTTTTTTTTAATTTTGCTCTCTAGAGAGCTCAGTCGTAATGATACTATAATATATTAGTCATCCACATTACTAGCCTGTTTTCGCTGTATCACAGCTCATCAGTGTGATTATATATATATTGTGTATTTGGGCAGCAATCTCTCTCTTATGCAGGTGTCATTGAAAATGACAGACAAGGTATTATAATTAATTATTTTGTATGCTCTTATAATACTTTTTATTTTCAGAAGCCAAACTATATAAAAATTATCCAAATCTTTTGTTTTTCAGTACTCTTTCGGCTATACTTTTAGCCATTATCAGGGGTGAATTTTGTTTTAAGTGTAACTGAATATGTGTAGAGTTTACACATATAGAGTTATGAGTATGTTAAATTCCAAACACGGTAAGCAGATTGTTGCCGTTTTCATAATATTTGGAATATCTGCGCCTCCTTTTTCAACAGATCTTAAGTAACTGCAATAATTGCACCCACTGCAAGGAAGGTTGGGTCACAGTGTCGTGCCTTAAAATTGATATATCTGGTCTGGTGCTCTTGCTATTTTTTCTCGCGGTTCTTGACAAAGATTCTGCAATGTAATCGATCCTGACTTGACATATGGACTTCAGTCACTTTCTCACCGACGTGAAGTGTAATTTCTCTGTCTTTTCTAGAAATATTTTCATGGCAACTGCTCTGGCAAACGCTTCTTTTTCCTGTTACCCGGAATACATGGATTTACGCGTGCTAATAGGTTGGCTTCCAGGTCCCACCATTTTACTGTTGAAATAGCTAAATGTCACTTTTCTCGTATCTTTTCTCGCATTGGCTTACTATGAAACTCACTTTCGTTTACTTAATTCCCTGAGTACTACAATCTTAAAAAATTTAAATGAAACGTTGTTATAGTGGAACATCCTGCCATCACCGCCCGAGAATAGAATGCTCTATTTTATAAAAGACGGTAACGAGAGGTACGACGAGAGGGAAAGCTCTTAGGCATTCGCCTGACTGCTCTATGACACTGGGTAGAACCACGACTGGGGAAAAATAGACAGAGATTTTTTGGCCCGGCTATATGGCCGGGAATACCCACTATAAAATGACCATGTGTCACATCTGGCCTTGCGTAGGAAGGCTAGTAAATACGGGAAATGTCTTAGGTATTCGCCTGACTGATTTCTGACACTGTCAGCACTCTGCCTTCGGGTAGAGGGCGCTCTCTGCTTCCAAGCAGAGAGCACCAACCCAGTCGTGGTTCCTCCGAAGGGTAGAACCACGACTGGGGAAAAATAGACAGACATTTTTCGGAATACCCACTATAAAATGACCATGTGTCACATATGGCCTTGCGTGGGAAGGTTAGTAAATACAGGAAAGGTCTTAGGCGAAGGCATTCACTATTCGATAGTCGATTTCGCTCCAACCCGTGGCTTGCCTATATGTGTATTATTGTTAATTGTACCTTAGTACAATAAATCTGTATTTCTTATTACTGGTGTGGCGTTCTATTCTTCAACTGATCATTTTATACTGTATTCCTTTCTGGGATGTAACAAACGTAAATCGCTACTTCTATCTTCGTTAATTTTTATCAATTCCTCAATGCCCCGTATATCCAGTTTATTTTTTATCATTTTCACACTCTGTAATGCTCTGCATACTAGTGGAATTTTCGGCTTGCTTGTAGTGGAATTATATATATATATATATATATATATATATATATATATATATATATATATACTACCGGGCATAATTATTAGGCAACCCCAGTTTTTAAAAAACACTGATGCATTTCATACCATTTTTTTAGTATCTATTGAGAAGTGAATAAGTCTAAATGAAAATAGAATGGTTATTTTGTTATCATTACTTTGCAAAATTTTACAAGGGTGGCAAGAAGCCTTTGCTTCGGCCAGCCAATAAAAAGAAGAGATTAGCATGGGGAAGGGAGCACAAAAACTGGACACCAGAACTGTTCATTTGATGCACACGTTATTGTGCAGTATTAACAAAAGAACCATTCTATTTTCATTTAGAATTATACACTTGGCAATAAATACTAAAATAGTATTCAATACATCATTTCTTTTTAACTGGGATGGCCTAATAATGATGTACGGTAATAATTATATTAGTATAATAAACGTTATTTTTAGTCAGTAAGCGTGTCTTAGTTATTACCTACTGTAAATGAAATATGGTTTTCTGAAATTTATTTCAAACACACACACACACACACACACACATATATATATATATTGTAACAAAGTTGTGGAACTCGTAGGTTCTTTTACCTGCTGTTTATGCATTTACTTTTATAAAAAAGTGCTCAATACAAAGTAGAGCATTATATTGTACTAGTTTTTACAATGGTTTATAAATACACAAATAAACCGTTTTCACCATTTAATTTTCATTTCAATCCTTCACCCGGTGAGAAGCGCTGATAGCAGCTTCCAAACGCGAAAATTTTTGTGTAGTGATACTATAAATTTATAAACCATTGTAACAACTAGTACAATTATATATATATATATATATATATATATATATATATATATATATATATATATATTGATTGTTTAATTTTTGGTGATAAAATTAGACCAGTATACAGTAGTATTAAAAACAGTTCAATTCAATTATATTGTAGAAATTTTGAATGTAACATATTTGGGATCAACCAAAGACATCTTTAAGACCAGGTGGTTCAATCATAGGTGCACATTTAAAATAGAAAACTTTCAAAATTGTACAAAATTGGCTAGCCACGTGTGGAAATTAAAATTAAAATATAGAAAAGACCCAGACATAACGTGAAGTATAGTGAAAACACCCAAGCCTTACGACGGTGGCAAAATATGTACTGTGCCAGAGAGAAAATTTAAGGATTATGTTATTGCCAAAATAAAAATGTATTATTGAATGAAAGAACAAAAATTAAGACTAAGTATAACCATACCATAAAATACTTAGGTTAAAACTATATATGAAAACGTTAATTTCTTCCAATCTTAAAAAGTATATATTCAAAGATTCCCCGTCATGTAAGCGTTCTTAAAAAAACGAAAAAAAAAAACCACTAAAAAAGAAACAGAAAAAGAGATAAAATCAGTTCTTGAAAATCACCTAAAGACACCACATGGTAGAAACCTAGGTCACATAATAACTCGTTTACAAATGAAGAATATATATATATATATATATATATATATTCTTCATTTGATATATATATATATATATATATATACTACTTTTTTCTGACTTTGTGGAGCACGTGCAAACACTTATATACATATATATATATATATATATATATATATATATATATATATATATATATATATATATATATATATATATATATTGTAGGATTTTTTTCTAGTCACCAAGATACGCACAGCTTTTTCCTGTTATCTGCTATCTGCACACATATTATGCATGCATATATATATATATATATATATATTTATATATATCATGTGTCGCACTTGGAAAATCGAAGGTCTACGTATAACCGAATCTCTAGATACGCTTTTGGAATCTTGTAATATTTTTACATTTGATTCTAACGGCCATTTTGTATATTGATACATTATTTTGCCCGAATTGGATTCTGGGTAAATGAGATCATCCGCTCTGCCTCGAGCGTAACATCGACGATGTCTACTTCCTCTGTACGAAAACTTTGTCAGTTTTCTCCTGTCATCTTTTCTCTCTTTCTTTCTCTCTTGTCTCTCCCGCTCCCCCTTTCAAGAAACGCTACCCGTCGCTAGGCTTGTGTGCGACTCTAAGAATGTGTGTAGTTTTCTTTTCATAGTGAAAAATCATACTTACCTTCTATATTTCCGGTTTTACCCAGAATGCCCTGCAGATATGTTGCTGCTATCACAACACTTTTGAACAGACAAACAGTTTTATATTACACAAGTTATAATATAAAAGAAAAGTTTTCTGAGTTCTGTAAAAAGCCTTAAACTTTAAGTATTTTCAAACGTTTATGTACTGCTTTTTTTTTGTTGTTGTATTTTTTTTTTCAATTTTACTTTAAACTTGTAGAGTTATGCAACGAGTTACGAGGATATTCGTTTTGGTACAGTGGATATGACTTGGAACGACGAATCGGAAAGCCGAGATCGAATTTCAAATGATTTCGTTGCATTCACTTAAACAAAAATACCCGTAGAAAATATATTAACCCGTGTCTCCAGTTATAGGTTAAATAACAGGACAGATCGGGTTCTATAGTATTAGTTAGCAAACAGTCTATCGCAGAAAGTAATGGCAACCTACTATAGAAAACTGTTGTATTCACTTAAGCAAAAATACCCGTAGTAAATATATTAATCCGTCTCTCCAGTTATGGTTTAAATAACAGGACAGATCGGGTTCTATAGTATTAGTTAGCAAACAGTCTATCGCAGAAAGTAATGGCAACCTACTGCAGGAAAATCTTCCACCTAGTCAGTCATGTTTCTTTCCGTAGCGTGTATCACCTATGACATTTAATTGACTGAGTTACGCCACATTTTATATTCATTTAGAGCCTGCGAAGCCATTCGCAGGCTCTAAATGAATGTGAGATACGACTATGTGAGATACGACGGCTCCGTACGCGTGTAGATGCAGGCGGGGACATTTTGAAAATTTGTTATGAGTAAATGTGTAAACGATTGCGTTTTGGACATACGCTACTGGCCATAATTATGAGGCTACCCCAATTCTTTTTTTAAAGGAAATGATGTATTTCATACTATTTTTAGTATTTATTGCCAAGTGAATAATTTAAAATGAAAATAGAATGTTTCTTTTGTTATTATTATTTTGCAAAATTTTACAAGACAAGGAAACAAAGATGAATTCGTCCGAATCAGCCTAAATTTTCTTCATTCTTTCGCTGATGAAACTGCAATATAGGTAATTATTAAATATTTATAAATTCATTTGATGCACATGTTGTTGTGCAGTATTAACAAAAGAACCATTCTATTTTCATTTACAATTATTCACTTGGCAATAAATACTTAAAAATAATATAAAAAACATCATTTTTTTATAACACTTGGGTGGCCAAATAATTATGGCCGGTAGTGTATTATTCTATGAAAATTTAACGTTGTTTTGGTTGTGTAAAGTACCAACACCCGAAATTTGTAAATGTATTTTATACACTATTTCTATATATATATATGTGTGTGTGTGTGTGTGTGTGTGTGTGTGTGTGTGTGTGTGTGTGTGTGTGTACAGCCACTCGTATTCGAAGATACCCGTCTACCAGGGCGTTTAGCTAACCACTATTCTAGACGCCTGCTCCGGCAAACCTGTGCTTGTTGAACACCCACAGAGTTCACCTTTGGTTTATGCTGCAACTTTGCTGAACGGACCTTAGTTACAGTTTCAGGGAGAGAGATACGTTATCTAGGATGAATAACAGTTTGAACAAGTTCAGAACGCTTAAACCCTCCATCACGATGACTTGTAACTTCGAGCTAGGCCCACTATCGACGACTCCTCAAAGGGAGGCGTCTATCCAATTTTCATCAAAAGGCGTGGGTCAACTCGTGGTATGATTTTTAGGCATTTTCCAAAGATGCCGCACGCTGGAATTACCTATTTCATTACAATTACATCAAGAAGTTACCTTCCTGACAAATTTATGAGATTCGAACCCGAGCTTCTTGTTCAGAAAACGAACGTTCTCCCCACTATATATATATATATATATTTTAATCAGATACTTTAATCCAAGCGGAAAAAGCAGGAAGGTAAATGCCAAAAACCCGATCCTAATTAATATTAAAAATTTGATTTTAATATTAAAAAATGATACAGGAAGAGAGTTCCATGTAATAAAATATTACAGAGCAAATATAAATTAAAAAAGGATTAATTCAATTTTTTAATTCATATATATATATATATATTTGGAATTAATGTATTTCATTTTAATCCAATATTATTTCTACTTACTCTAAATGTTATGTGTAGTGAATACATATACTTGAATAGAGGCCCCATGTTTGTTAATTTTAAACCTTGTTTAGTTCTCAAAGCTCTCTGTAGCCTACTAGTAATTTAAAACAAGACGTGGTTTTCTGTACATAGTCGAATGGGCGTTAGAACCTTGTCGCTGAGGATATTTCTGCATTAAAACTTTAAGTCTAGTCCGATAGACATAATTCACACTATTCAAAATAACAAACAGAAAAACATCCACTTAATTATTTGTATCCACTAAATATAAACAAAAAAATATTTAAAATCATTTTTTCAGCCAGTGTACGTCAGTGAATCCTAAGCAATTCCTTCACATAAAAAAGAGACTTGCGCAACCAAAGTGTGGTTCCCCCGAAGGATATTATGAATATAATGGCCTGAAAATGTAGGCAAAAATAAATGTATTAAAGGAAACAAAAAGAACACTTACATCTGATATCAGGAAGAAACCGTTAAAATTTTCAGGGCAAAACCTTTAAGAAAGAGGGCTTGAAAAATTTGGTACTCACGGGACAGAGAGACAGATAAAAAGACCGCATAACTTGTGTAGTGAGTTTAAGTAAATGGATGGTACATCAAGGTCTAAGAGAGATTACAAAAGACAATATTTTTTAAGCACAACGTGAAATTGTGGAGAGTCATGATCTCCAATGTCCTGAAGTGACACGTCACATAAAAAATAAGCCTATTCTTTTACGAGTCTTTTCAAAATTCGCGACGATTTTGGTGAGAATACTAATGTATCTCTTTATAAATTAGTTTCTGTATGTCCTGGAATGGGATATATATATATATTGTCATCCGCAGATAGATCTGTTTCGTATCAGTATGGTTAGACTCCGATTGCTACACAACCCAGGCTCGAACCCGACTGTTTGGGCGTCAGTCGGCGAGTCTACCCTTGGGCCATGGGGCTTTCGTTGGAAAGCAGCAGTCTTTTTAGCGCATATCATATTACGCGCCCAATATAATTCGAGGTAGGTAAGTGGTTTAGGCAAATATAACCGTGTACAACAATCTAGTACGTGGACATAATAGACGTTACTCGTATTATGCAGTATCCTGAGACGTAGGCGTAGACAATATTTGTAGATCTCTAGTGGTAGACCAATAGAAACCACCGAATCGCTTGACGTTCTCGCCTTAGTCTATATTTATGGCTGACACCAGCCAACCACATTCCAGTAAGGAGGAACTAAGGTGTATACATATTCATTACCTATCCATTACATCATGTTCACATACAAAATCCACATCTATGACGTGTACATAGTTTGACACATGATCCGCAACACTGTCATGCGATTCTCTTTTACTCACACTTCCATTTTGTGCAATATTTGATCCCATGCGATCTTTTAAGCACACCATCTTACTGGATATTTGTAATGTAACCTTTGATGACGGTGACCATGATGCGACCTCAGTGAATATATTACACTTTCAATTAGTTAAGTGCCATACGTAATACACGCTTGGGTGATCATGTCTCAAAAGAGACATGACTGACTGGGCAGAAGTTTATCCCGCAGTAGGTTGCCATTGCTTTCTACGGTAGACTGGTTGCCAGCCAAGGCTATAAAACCCAATCTGTCATATTATTTAACCTATAACTGGAGAGAAGAGACGGATTAATACCGTTTTTGCACGTAAGTGAATGCAATGAATTCACCTGGAATTCGAACTCGGCTCCTCGATTTGTCGTTCTGTGTCGATATCCACTGCAGCACAACGCACATCAAATTATGACACCACATATTCTAAAATGAATTCGAGCTTACATTTTCTATTACAAAAATTATTAAGTATCAATACATGATCTCCTTGCGCCAAATTGTGTCAGAAACACATTTTTTGCTATTTTTTCCAGCACAAAGCCGAAGATTCAGTCAATGTAGAGCATTAGTAAATGTGGCTGTTTTAAGATTCTATATTATAAGGATATACATGATAGATAAGGGTAGGCCATAGACTTGTAGACACTACTACTGAGTAGTCGAGGAAGAATACTATCGAGTCGATATCCACTAAATCACAACGCACATATTACACTTGACGTACCGTATAATGTAACGACTCTCCTTTAATAAATGGTCGAAGGTGACGTATTATTTCTAATTCTACAATAAATACTAGTGATGCGTTAATCTGTTGTTTTTCTAAACGATTATTAATAATCCAGTGCCAAATTGAGAACTTCAGACCACTTAGTTGTTTGCCCAATCCTCTTTCATAAACCTCGAGTTAGAAGTTATTGTCTAAGTAAATAGCAAACGATTTTTCTTGTTCGTGTCTGAAAACGCTGCGAGATTAGGCGGAAAAAATTTAGCGCATATGCTTTTTATGTCAATTTAAGTGACATAGACAAGAAGAAAACAGGAAACGAAGTGGCTCGGTGCATTATGTTCGAATCAAGTTTTTATTGCTAAACTTACCTCCGTTAAAGATTATTTATTTCTATTACTGTACGTCACATTCATGACGACACCTGAATTATTCTGTCAAGAAAATAAATTCCTGATTCATCTACATTTTCTTATTCATTTAATGCTGTTTTCATAATTCTTTATTTCGTTTTCGTTTTTCAATGTTTCCAACTATTGTCCGTTACTTTCCACTTCCTCAAATTTTTTTTTCTTACTTTCAGGTAAGCGAAGTCTTCCACCTGATTGGTCAATAATTGCGCATGCGTTATGCTACTTTCGTTCCAGAGGTGAGTTGGTGGAAATTTTATTAATTTTTATTTTTCAAGCCGCTTAAATTTGTGCATTTTACGTTGTAAATTCACTTTGCATACATATGGAAAGTAAACGTGGTATAATTACGAGTATCAAGTTCCGTTTATTGTCGTGCATTATTAAATAGTAAGATGGAACAGAGCTCTGTAGTTTTGTGTGACACTCCCGCTAAGAGAAGGACTTATTCGTAATGCAAACCATGGAGAAGTCATCTGACAGAAGATGGAGAGTGTGATACGGAAATCCGAAGGTGTATTGGCATAGCCAAAAGTGTATTCCAGAAGCCGAAGAGATAAGAAAACTTCGCTGGAAACAAAAAAGATTTGAGTTTGAGTTTTGTTTAACAGCATAACAAAAATTCTGTGGGTTATTTAATACCAAGAGGGTGGTGTTTTAAGGTATTTTTTAATGTTCGGTTATAGTGAGAAGCTTGATTTAGTCAGATTTTAATTTAAAATTTTTCGTTTTTATTCTTTTTGATTTTTGAAAACAGAATATATTTTCTAGTTTTGTATTCAAAAATCTTTTGCTGAGAATGTTTTTTCCTTAAAAAATGAGCTATGGTAATAGTTGTGTCTTCAAAAATGTATTGTTGTTAATATTTTTCCTTCAAAAATGTATATCTTTCTAGAAAAGTCTATTTTTATGTATATATTTTTATAAAAGAGTATTTTTATACTTTCCTAGTGTTTTGACCCCATTTTGGGGGTTAAATATTTACCCATAGCTGGGAACCTAACAGGTGCCACCACTCCGAGTTTGGGTGGACCTGAGAACAACAGCAATTAAGAGGTGGTTCCATGCTCCTCACAACTTTCCAATCAGAGGCCTTTAAGGTCTGTGTTTCTGATCAATCTGATCAATCCAAATTTATAAACATTTGTATTGGATATACTACATGTGTCTGAGGAAACCCACGTTGAATCTCTCTGATCATAGCGAAATCAGTTAGTTAAATGACATACGTGATACACGCTTTGGGCGATCATGTCTTGAAAGAGACATAGAACCAAGTCAGTTCTATTGTTTAACCCATAACTGGTGGGAAGAAAAGGATTAACACCTTTCCCAAGGGTATTTGTGCGTAAGTGAATGCAAGGAATTCAACTCGAATTCGAACTCGGCTCCCCGATTTTTCGTTCCGAGTAAGTATCAAATGCACCACAACGCACATCCTCATTATATCTAACATATCTGTTAAATTATTGCGTATAATTTATTTTGTTTTTTTTGTTAATAGATACGTTTGTATAAATCTTTCAAACAACTCTTATGAACTGACAGATAACAAAGAAAAACAATATACGGAGAACGATGATCACTTACTCAATTTAAGGAAAAAATGCCATGACTAAGGCTAGATACATCGTGGGGGATTTCACTTCTGGCATAACAAAAAAAGCTATAATAATAAAAATAATAAAAACTTTACTGATCAATCTTTGATCAAATAGGATTGGTGAATTTCTAATCGCAGCTTACACCCTGTGCAAATTAATTGAAACAAAACAAATGATTACGTTATTATTTACAATATCCGCGATCTCTCTGTGAGGCTTGCCAATGTGTTCGTGCAGCGTTACAATTTTCGTACGCTTTGTAAGAGTAACGTCCATCGCAGACAATGGCCGTAGGACAACTAATCGACCGTGGTGCCTGGGCGTGATAAAAATCTAATGCAATTATGGATAATGCAATATTTTTCAATACCAAACAAATGTCATTATACACCTCGAAAACAGATTCATATTGCTCCATCCATAGCAGGTGACCTAATCTGATGAAAAAAACAGAAATTGTTTCACACAGGAACAGAGGAACTATTATTGACCGTAATAGAAACTAAAGCAGTTGTTTCAATTAATTTGTACAAGTCCGAATGTATAGGATACCGAGCAAGGATCGAACTCACTACTTCATTGTAATGATTCGAATATGAGAAGCTTGTTAATTATTACACCATGTCAAGGTGTCTAAAAATTTACTTTCTAAGCGTAGATATTGCACAAGGCTGAATGTATGGGGGACCCCAAGTGAGGATTGAACTCACTAATCAGTTGTAATGAATCTAGCGAGACAAGCCTGTTAAGCATTACCTCATACCGAGGTGCTCACATGGCGAAGATGACTAGTGCATGATCCAGAATAAAAATATCATACAAAAGAGACATTCAAACGCTGCCATTTTTTCCCCTTTCAATGTTAAAAATAAATGTCTGGAGATAGTCGAATGGTTTGTTTTCGAACTTTAAAGAAGATATTTTGTCTTAATGAGGTTGAAAGATGAAGTAGTAGTCTTCCTTTAATACGGACGATCAAAGGTCAATCCTAAAGATTGTGTTTGCATGACGTGGTTAATTTCTGCTGTGTTGTTTCAAACAAAAGTGCGTAACGGAAAGCATAGACACAAAATTACTGACATTTAAAAATTGAAAGATGAACAAAAAATTACGATTATAATCGCTGCCTTTGTCCTTAACATTTAATGACGGGTATCTTGTTAATGGTTAAACAAATTGATGAAAGCAATCGTTCAAAAAACTTATGGTCTTTCCTTCAAAAATCAACACCTGATGTTTATTCGTACGAAAAGATGAAAGAAAAATACGAAAGGGCCGCTTCTGTACGTCATTCGATCACATCTATTAAATATAT
>JBBBDQ010001459.1:2305000-2377500 GCA_037127315.1 Ascarosepion bandense
AAGCTGTTACCATGCCTAAAGCAAGCAAACTTATCAAAGTTGAGCGTTCTCGGATTCTAGAATTTCATAAGCAAGGTTTGTCACAGCGGGCGACTGCAGCTAAGGTAAATCGCAGTAAAACTGTGATTTGCAACTTTCTAAAGAACAGTGAGAATCATGGAAAAGCAAAATCCTCTGGTAGGCCCCAAAAAATTTCTCCTGCATTGAGTAAGAGAATAAGATGGTTTGTTCTGAGAGAGGGGGGACTTTCTTCTAGTCAAATTAAAGCGGTCACAGATGCTGATTGCCGTCCCATAACCATCAGACGACACTTATGACAAAAAGGCATGGTAAATAAAAAGCATAAACAAATTCCTCGGCTGTTTCCACGTCACAAGGTGGACGGCTTAAAGTTTGGTTTTGAATACCAAATATGGGACGTTGAGAAGTGGAAGAAAGTCCTGTTTTCTGATGAGAAAAATTAAATCTAGATGGTCCTGATGGCTTCCAATGATATTGGCATAACAAAAACATGCCTCCTGAAATTTTCTCCACACGTCTTAGTGGTGAAGGGTCCCTAATGGTGTGGCGGGGTGCCTCTTCTTACAGAGGGACGATGGAGCTCCAGGTGGTGCAGGGTTGTCAAACAGCGGCTGGTTATGTTAGCATGCTACAAAAAGCATCATTGATGATGGAGAGCCATCGTTTGTGTGTGGATGTATGGTTATCTCACCAGAATAATGCTGCAATCCATGCTGCAAGACCGGACCTTGACCTTTCTACAAGAAAATTGGGTGTATCGCTTGGGACATCCTGCATGCTCACCAGACTTGAACCCAATTGAAAATGTTTGAGGATGGATGACAAGAGATGTTTATCGAAATAGTAAACAATATTCAACAAAAAATGAACTTCGTGAAGCCATCTTCAGAAGCTGGAGCAACATCCCCCGCACCTTAATGGAAACGATTATTTCTAGCATGCCCGACAGAATTTTTGAAGTCATCAAAAACAGTGAAGTTAGAACTCATTATTAAATTTGGTTTTTGAATGTTTTCATACACTTCTTTTACAATTTCGTAGCATTTTTGTTTCTGGTCTTATAATTTTGATCATGTGTAAATCGCCTCATTTTATAAAAATGTAAATTTCTAAATAAAATGTTTGGAATATAGCTTTTTGTTACCATAACCTTTTAGATTGTAGTATTGGTAACCTTAAGTGGGAGGAGTTGAAAATCTATCCATAAAAAAATATATCTTTTTAAAGATTTTTAAGTGGTCTTAAAATTTTGATCAGGAGTGTATATACTTGAAGTATTCAAAACACGCACACTTATATATATATATATATATATATATATATATATATATATATAAATCCAGGTGAAGAGGATCTAACAAGGTTTTACTATTTCCAGTTATTATAAACAGTAATCAATATAACAAATATTATAGAACTTAAATCTTCTGCACAACCTTACCTGATGAAACAGAAATTTCCGTGTCACAATGTACAATTAATTAAAAATTATATATATATATATATATATATATAACTTGAATCAATGAATATATATATATCCGGATGTACATTTGTATAGTACTATTATTCAAGTGTTAACTAAACAGTGCTCAATGTAGTATGAACGGAGATATTCTATATATATATATATATATATATATATATATATATACATATTGTCCTATGTTGTTGGCACGACTCGGAGTTTCATGCGTCATGCGATCATCAGGTTCTTGCAAGAAAGAACCTGATATAATATGGAGTTTAGTAAACGAAGCCAAACCATGTGTTAATGTCTGATGGTTGTGCCAAGAGAAAAATTTAGCCATTCTTTTGTTTGCTGAACAAAAAATTAATAAATGAAAAATAGAAGTAATGTCGGTCCTGAGCATGACTGTAAAGTGCATCCTGCAGCAAAGCCTATGATTGGGAGATGCATGGAACCACCTCTTAATTGCTGTTGTTCCCAGGTCCACATATATACACACAGACATTCACTTACACCTGGTCGCATACACACATATACACACATACACATACAAATTAATATCCAAATTCTTTGAATCAGTGGCAATGATAAAGTTGCCAGTTAAATAATACATTTTTTAAATTCGAAACGAAATAGATTTATTAGAAAAACAAATGAATAAAATTTAAATGTCATATGTTGCAAAAAAAATCTACAACTGTAAATTTTCACCATATTTCTTCAGTGATTATTAACATACACAGAAAATGAAATTGAGGTATTTGAACTCGTCTAAAATATGCCCATTCATGTACATTTACACTGGGTGTGTTCGTTTGTGAATACCTGCATGTGTGTGATTGTCAGAGTTGTTAAGACAATTATGAATCAATTAATGGGAATCGATATGTACATGGTTGTATTTTTTATACACAGGTGCCAAAAGTTTGGAAATAAGCGAATCAAGTTGTCAATACACGTAGGCGTTATTTCAGAAAAAATATTTTTGCTGAACTAAAGCGAGTATGCATGCTTAAATTCGTACATATATACATGCACCAACTTTGATAGATAGATAGATAGATAGATAGATAGATAGATAGATAGATAGATAGATAGATAGATAGATAGATAGATAGATGGGAACAAGTTCCGAAAAGCTCAATGTTGATCATGTAAGGCAAAAATGATTAAAATTGACACGTTATAATTAAACAGATACAAACAGAAATTTAAAAATGAAGCTATTGGGACAGACAGATAGATAGATAGATAGATAGATAGATAGATAGTATATCAGGTTATATAAATACTCTCTTAAGAAATGATTGTAAAACACTTGTTCAAGTATTGATTGTCGGTCAATATTTGTGTCTCGAGAGATTTGCATAACCTGTTATCCGAAAATTTAGTTTACAAGAAAACTGGTGACATCTAAGCTAGTTAGTTGTAGACAAGATCCTGTCACTGGTTTTAACCTTTCCTGAGAGGAAATAGTAATTTTACAGAACTCTTTTTATTCGTTCCGGAAACTAAGTGTTCAACGAGGTGCGCTTGCAACCTGTCTTTTGAAGATGCTTTTTTTTTGGCTTCGCTTGAAAGGGCATAATAACTGCCCTATCTGGCTTATAATTGCCATATAAAGTCGCCGCTTCATTTAAATATATCTGTGTCAGTCGGGTACCGACAATGATTTGAATTAAATACCCCCACACTTAGAGCGACAAATTATTTTTTTAGTTGTCTTTCCTTCATATAATACTAGCAGTATAGCCCGGAGTTACTCGGTTGGAATGAAAGATTTAAAACTAATCCATGGTCCTGGAGCTCAGAATCTTTGGACGTTGGCACGAAAGACTAAAATGCAATAGTTGTTTCCAGTTAAAGCGAAACCGTAGACTGAAAGAAAAATAAATGGATGTAAGTCAAATTTTGATTTCCTGGTATCGATATTAAATTTTCTGCACTATTGTAAGAACTGCAACCTTGAAACTTCAGAATATCGTTTTATATGTCTTTGTCTATGAGTGTACCAAATTTGATTAAAATCGAACCACTCCTTCTATAATCCGATTTTTTCGATTATCAATTTTCGATATTTATCTGGGGTACCTCGACACAAAACCTAGCTCACAGACGCTTATAGTATAAATGTGTAAATTTTCAAGAAAATCGGTTCAGCCGTTTCGGAGTCTATAGGTAACGGATACACAGACACACACAGACAAAGTTCCATGTATAAATAAGTTTAGATTACCAATGGGCATATAAAAACATCCAACTTACGTTCTTTATATATATATATATATATATATATATCATGAATATGAATTAATATATATATAATGATAAAATATATGTATCTGTTGGTAAGGAGGGATGAGTTCACGTTCTGAAAAGATTTTAGTTACATGTAGTTGGCTGGTAAAACATTGAATATTAGTAATTGTCTCACCCATAAGGAAGTGTAATTGCGTTTAGTTTTCGGTAATCACCACAAGTTCCACACATGGATAACTTCTGATTTGGTACCATGTGTAGAGGTGAAGACCTCTCGCTTGGCGAAGAAAGAATTACTCCGTGTTTTGGTAAGCGCTGGAATTTCTGTTTGGCAAGTCGACGAGGTTGTAAGAAGACAGCTGGACCAGTTGTTCAGTTCAGTGTGTAATGTCATATTTTCTTACAATGGTATTTATTTTGGTTCGGTCATGTTTTCAAAACTGAACAATATTTTCATGAATTCAGATTTCTCTTCTGCTAATGCAACTTTGGAATAAAGAGGTGTTCCAAACTTTAGGCAGCAAAAAGATTTAACGTCAGTATTTGCGTCAATCAGTTGTTGTCGTTTAATATCTATTAACAGACATTAATGATACAAAAGGCTGCACCCAAAATTGGTATAGTGATGAAAGTCCATTGTCGTGGCGACAAATTATGTTTCATTCATTTATGTCTTTATGTGTGGATAATCGAACTATTTACCGTTCGTAATGTGTGTTATCCCGGGTTCTTTAATTTATCTAACTGGGAAGCAGGGATTAGCATTATAGTGCTTCACTATCGACCAGGAATATTGTTTTCCAATTTCTGTCGATTATGACTATTGTGTTTGAAATTTCAACGTTTCCCGTCGATGAAGATTGTTGGCTTATTTGTGTCCCTGGCGTTTATAATTGCAATGATTTGTGCATTTTATTCCTCTGTCATCAAACCTCTTGTGGTAGTAACAGATATATTTTCTTTCTCCTGCATCATTGTTTGCTTCTCAGGTAATTGTTCGTTTTAATTCCCTTCGCTTTCCCCCACTTCAGATTTATCCAAAATAGCATTATTTCTGTGCAAATGTATCTGCTGAAATGAAATCAACTATTAGTTATTGAAGAAATTTAACTTTTTTGCTTTGAAAGTCCATAAACAAACGAACTATATCTCGCACTTTTTCTCTCCCGTAACTCTCGCGAAGTCATGTAATTAACTGCAGAATGACGTTCTACGTAGGCAGAAACATTTTGTTTGGAATTCTGGGCGATTTTCTTCCTTTACTGATACTTCCGGCGATGTTCTTCCGCTAATGAAAGCGTAGAAATACAATAGCGCATTGCTTTCATTCCCGGAAGTACATCGCCGGAAGTATCAGTAAATGAAGAAAAATCGCCAAAATTTCTGCGAAAATTTGTTTACATGCGCAGTATGTCATTCTGCAGTTAATTACATGACTTCGTGAGAGTTACGGGAGCGAAAAAATGCAAGATATAGTTCGTTTTTTTATGGACATTTAGATAAAGAAAAAGGTAAGTTTCTTCACTAACTAACACTTGATTTGAGTTCAGTATATACATTTGCACAGAGATAATTCTATTTTGGATAAATTTGAAGGGGAAAGCGAAGGGAATTAAAACGAACATTTACCGTTTCTCAAAGATCTGTGATGCAATTGCTGATTTAACATTTTAGTGAAAAACCCATTTGCGTTTCCAACAATTTATTTTCATCCTGCATTTGGGTGATGTTATGACACATGCACTCATATAAGGAAACATATACACACTCATATTCGCATTCACGCATACGTATGTAATAAATTTTGTTCAAACCGTATAGATTCGAATAAATGTAAGCTGTTTGCTGATTGGTTTAAGTTAGCCAATCAGAACCAAGGTAAATTATACACAATTTTACCACCAAATCGTAAGGGTGTTTCGAATGCCTATTTAAACAATCTGCCGCATACTTTTCGCCAGTTGGTACAAGAATTTTCACACGCATAACATGTAAAACATTAAGACAGACCAACTCACCTTCTCTTACTACATCATTCTTCTGAACTTTAAAAAGATGAACGAACTCACGAACTCAGACATTTTCACCAATCTTCTATCAATATTATTCCTCACACAAATTACTATGACACTGATAAATCTTCCAGCGACAAAGAACATTACAACTTAACATCAAATGCTTTAACACAATCTTATGCAGTAAATGAAAGATATTTTAATCAGACATTTTCAACGTCTGTACAAAGTATGTATTTCTTGTTATTGTTAATACACTTTATATAATTACAATTAATGTTTTGACCATTTCATTCAATTTTCCGTTTGCTAGTTTAATGAATGATTTCAACCATATAAAAAATAATTGTTTGTATGCAGGAATTTAGTTAGGAAGTTCTTGGGAAATGGCCTTGTGCCATGTGAAATTCAAATCTGAATTAACCTTGAATAAGAGGCCCAAACAATGTCATCACTCGGAGTCTGTGTACTTGCAACTAGGTTATCTTTCTTTCTGACTTCCATTAATTTATCAGCAAGGATGGAAACGAAAAGGAAATTAATACTGAGCATCAGGAAGGGAAAGCTGAAGATTCCTGGGGCATGAAATGAGGAAAGAGAGCTTGGAGAACCTAATACTAACAAGCCAGATAGAGGGAAAAAGAGACAGGAAAAAGCAGAATAATAATAATAATAATAATGGGATTACACCATCTACACAGACAGAAAAATTTAAGCAAACAGGCCAGACATTATTGTTAAAAACCAGAAGGAGAAAACTTGTCTATTAATTGATATGGCTTGTCCAGCGGATTGTAACATAGCAATCAAGGAATTTGAAAAACTGTCAAAATATAAAGACCTGGAAATTGAAATAGAAAAAATGTGGAAATTGAAAACAAGAGTTGTGCCAGTGATAGTAGGTGCACTTGGAATGATAAAAAATGGAACAAAACAACACATTGAAAGAATCCCTGGAAACCCCAGAGATATACAAAAAATTGTCTTAAGTACAGCCCACACACTAAGGAAAATTTTATTTATGTAATGCTAGGGATGATAGGGAAGATAGAAAAACATGAAATGGAGACATAACAACACGCCACGACATGCCTTAGGTCTTCCCGCATACTTGGTTGGTAGTGAGACCAAAGCAGAAATCGAAACATGATGAAAAAATGACATAATAATAATAACGCATTGATCATCACAAACTTAACGTTTTGAAGTCTTGGGTCAACCTTTATCTACTTTCAATGACCTCCTTCAGTAATCCTCTACATTGAGTTGCTCTTGAGCTTTGAATTGATATATGCTTTTTTGCATATACATGTTTACATGAAAATAACTATTAAATGCGGTGATATGAGTGTTTTACGTTGTTGATTTCTTGGCGTTATATATTGGAATATAGTTTGATTTAAGAAATTGTGGATGATATATATTCTTTTATGTTGATTGATGTCTTATTTATATATATATAAAACACAAAAAAAATTATGTTACAGTCAAAACATGAGAAAAAATACAAATAATGCAAACAAAACTTCTTTGACAATGGCCAGTGAAGTGGCGTAAAGCGCTTGGAAAAATAATATTTTCGCAACATTTTAACATTTCTTATTTCCAGAAAAAAAAATAAAAATAAAGATAAAAATATTGGGAAAAAAAATAAATAAAAACATTCTAAAATCTTCCTTGTCGTTTCAAGGAAACATGCAAAGAAAGGTTGCTGACAAATATATATATATGTGTGTATGTATATATATGTGTGTATATATATATATATATATATATATATATATATATATATGTTTCCTTGTCTTTTCAAGGAACCATGCAAAGAAAGATTGCTGAGAAATATATATATGTGTGTGTATATATATATATATATGTGTGTGTGTGTGTGTGTGTGTGTGTGTGTGTGTGTGTATTTCTGGTATCAGTCAGTTAAGTTCCATACGTGCTACACTCTTGGGCGATCATGTCTCGAAAGAGTGGTGACTGACTGGGAAGAAGATTTTTTCGCGGTCGGTTGTCATTATTTTCTGCGGTAGACTGGTCGCCAACCAAGACTATAGAACCCAATTTATTCTGCTATTTAATCCATAGCTGAAACGAGAAGTGACAGAATAATACCTTTCCCAAGGGATTTTGCACGTAGGGGATTGAAAAAAATTCGACTGGAATTCGAACTCGGCTTTCAGATTCTCATTCTGTGCTGATATCCACTGCACCATAAAGCCCATTCCTGGTATATTTACTATCTTAACGTATTTCTATACATTTCTTGGTTTTTCCTTTTATATGGCGGGGTCACTATTTACCCATAGATTGGAGCCTAACAGATACTACCACATTGGCTCAGGGTGGAAATGGGTACAACAGAAAGAAGTGGTTCCACGCTCCCAATCAGAGGCCTTTGCGACCGGATGTAGTTTACCGTCACATCCGGGAATATTGAATTGAATGAACCTCAGTAAAGATAAAAGATTTTTATTGTCATTTTATAATTCCGTTTTTTTGTCCCTCTCTCTCTCTCCCTCTATCTCTATCTCTCTCTCTCTCTCTCTATCTATCTATCTATATATATATATATATATATATTAGTGATTCTAATTCATTTATTATTATTTATTTTTTAACATTTATTTTCTCTTGTGAAAATGAACTCTGGGAAATCAAAATATAATTCTCTCTGCTTTCTTTTGTACATACAATTTTTCGCTTTCAAGTTAACATTTTCGTTATCTGCGAGTTTTTTTTCTTTTGTATTTTGATTTGTTCTTTCATTTTCTCTTTTTATTATCAGTCTCCTAAAAATGAATGATTACCAGAACACATTTACTGGACACAATGACTTGATATCATTTAATCAAGCGTCTTCACCGTTCTGAAACTATTTAACCTACCTCATATTTCCTCAGTTTTCTTCTTTTGTATATATATATATATATATATATATATATATATATATATATATTTACTTTTAGAATCATTTTCAGTCAGCGTGATTCTCTTTTTTTCTTTCATTTCTTTTCTTCAAATTCCATTAATTCACTTTTGCCAACTCTGATTATTTTCTTTATTTATTTTATTCAATGCTACTTTTATTGTTCCTTTAAAAGCTTTTCGTCTTACCTTTGGGTTTTTCCTTACTATCACACATTTAAGGCTATTTGTTTGTTTTATTTTTTGTTTTTTTGTTTTTTTGTTTTTGTTTTATTTTTTAGTATTTTTCGAATATCTTTTTTATATTTCTTGTCTTTAGCCATTTTATTTTTTTCAAATAAAACTATTTTGGCTTTCGTCTTTCTCAGAATATTTTTCCCTCGATTTTCTTTTCTAAATATATTTAACTGTATTTTTCTTTTCTGTTCCTACGCTTCTCTGGCAAATTTTTCATCTCCTCTCTTCGATACGTTTTCTATTTTTCTCGCCTGTTCTTCGCATTCGTTTATTTTATGCATTTTTTTCTTTTTTTGCTCTATTCTTTATTGTGGCCTTTATTCGCTGTTTTAGTTGCAAGAACGGATTTAATCCACTGAGAACGCATGATCAGACCTCGTGCACATGTACAGGTCACTGATTACACTCAGCATCAAAAGAAGGAAAAAAAAAAGATTTAAAAATACAAAAATAAAAAATAAAAATAGAACTAACCTCGGGCACCCTTCTGCTGCTAAGCACAAAGTACCAAACGTAGAGCAAAAATAAATCGGAAAATAGTTCGTCGACGTTGAATGACTAATTACTCGTTTCTGGGCAGGTAGCAATTACAAAAAGTCATGCCTCGTCTGCCTTCTTCCATCACTGCCATGACAATGATGAAGATAAATTCATCACCCACAGCCGGTCAAACCCGAATTCTTGATCGCAATTTTACTTTTTTTATACTTTTTTATTTATTTATTTAGTTTAACTTTCTATGTTTGCAACGAACAAAAAATACCAAGTTTATTATGATTATAACTATCATTTAAAATTGTTTGTCACCGTTTTTATATTCAATTATGTCTAAAACTATTTTGTCAACGATTATTTTGAATAGATAAAAATATATAAGAGACTGTCTTTGGTTAATAACACTGATAAAACAACCTTTGAAATGTTCGGCCCATTAAGACCTTATCTTTCAGAATATAAGGGTCAAGTTCATTTTCCGTTTATTAAACGAGAAAAAATGTACATAAAAATATTAAAATATATGTAGTAGTCCTTTTATTTATGAATACACAATGCCATGCCCGATATTGTAAACGATAGACTATATAATAAATAATGATCCTGTCCATTATAACAATTACGGTTGAATATATATATATATATATATATATATATATATATATATATATATATATATATCAGCATGCGGTGTAGATATAGAAGAATCCAAAGAAGTATCCTGTACATACAGTGGTAGGATATTTCACTAAGAGGGCTCTAAATATATATGTGTATAAATACATATAGAGCAAATATAAGCAAAAATTACGGCAGACACGTTATTTCATGGTAAATCAGAAGTATGGGCCTATTTCAGGCGAAACATCATCAGCTTCGGTCTTTATGTAAAGAAGATTTTACACGAATGAAAGTCACAAAATCTTCTGTACAATAAAAACGGAAGCTGATGACGGTTTCTCTGAAATAGGCCATACTTCCGATTTACCATAAAATAAAGTGTCTGCCTTAAGTTTTTTCTTATATATATATAACCAGTCCTTTTCCATCTTTGAGGATATCCAGAACTCGGTGGTATACCGAATAACAAATATCACGCAAAATTTCAATACTCTATTTTGTTACTAATGAAATGTTCTGTTTCTTAATACTCTGCATAGCTTTTGAAAGCCATCTTGACCATGCCTATACGTCTTCGTATCTCAGTGGCAACGTACTGCTGAAGCATCCTCTGCCCAGTCAGTCTTCTCTCTTGCGAGACATGATCGCTCAAGTGTCTATCACGTATAGCACTTAATTGGTTTCAGAGTCGCACCTTCCGTCATTTGTTAGAATAATTTCCCAGATATAGAGAGTTATAATCCTTATGCTGTTTCATGTCTTATTACACTAATTCCCATATATATTGAGTTATAATTTTCGGCTGCTTACTGTGTGTATGTGCGCTGTGGTGCATTGGATATCGGCTCGGAACGAGAAACCGGGGAACCGAGTTCGAATTTCCAGTTGAATCCATTGTTTCACTTACGCGCAAATACCCTTGGGAAAGGTATTAATCCGTCTCTTCCTTCCAGTTATGGGTTAAATAACAGGACAGAATGGGTTCTATAGCCTTGGTCGGCAACCAGTCTACCGCAGAAAGCAATGGCAACCTACTGCTGGATAATCTTCTGCCCAGTCAGTCATGTCTCTTTCGAGACATGATCGTCCAAGCGTGCATCACGTATGGCACTTAACTGACTGACTGAATATAACAGAAACATGATTAAGGCTTCTACTGGGCATAAAGTGGGTGATCGGTTTTCTATTGTCATGAAGTAATAAACTGATCCCCAACTAATTACTACTTATTAATAGAATAATATAATTCACCAGTCTACCGCAGAAAGCAATGGCAACCTACTGCGGGATAATCTTCTGCCCAGTCAGTCATGTCTCTTTCGAGACATGATTGCCCAAAGCGTGTATCACGTATGGCAATTAACTGACTTAACTGACTGTCTTATTACACTAATTTACATACATACTAAGTTATAATTCTTGTGCTGTTTAGTGTTTTATTACACTTTAATCGCAAAACTTCGAAGCTACTCCAATTTTGTAATTACATTCCTCTGACATATCTATATTAATTAATTCTAATATTAATTCATTTCCTCTGACGTTCAAATTCTTATACTTTTCTCTGAGATATCAACCTAGAAAAACTCTTAATTCCTTTATTATTTGCTACCAAGGACAATGATATCTTCCTGCCATGACTACCAGCAAAATGTCACTGACAATGTTATCCAGATGCTATCATTCGACTAATACTGTTTTCACAACGACAAACCACAACACAACAGAGACAGCAGAAGACGCAGTAGTTCTTGGTGCTATTGTTGCACCATCGGAAATCATGTTGTTGTCGATGGGGTGTCTTTCTCTTTCTTCAAACGTCTTTGTCACAAGTTCGGCGAAGTGTCTCTTAGTAGGCTGATCCTATTCAGTTTTTTGGGAGGAAAAAATATCGATGATTTCTTTAACACAATATGTTTGTTCCCTTATCTCCAAGTTCTATTGGCACGGGTTGGTTGAACGTTTCATTTGGCATTAGACCTACAGGAAAATATCGACTTTGGCTAACCACAAAGAAGGAATTTCTACCCGTTTAATGGTAAGAGAGAATGTGCCTCGTATTCCGGTGAACTGTTTTTAAATTTATACTCGTGATTCGTTCTTATTCTTTCAATTCTTGAGATTCTGTGTGTGAAGTTGTCGTGTATACAGGGTTATTTAGCTTAGCTTGACAACTAGGTTAGAAAATAAACAACGCTGAATTCATAATCTGAGAAATTCTGTTCTAAAAAATACAATATGCGTCTATTCTTTATCTAGAGTTTTTCGAAAAGTAATATATATATATATATATATATATATATATATATATATATATATATATATATTATGAATTATAATATATAACATGTTGAAATTACAATCTATTACAAAGTGTACATTCTGCTTCGACGTTGAAGGGACATTTGTAGTAGATCGTAATTTTAACGTGTTCCAAATTATAATTTAGAATAAATATCCATAGCTCTACTTCTATATTGAGCACTGTTTTAAATTAATGTTTCGATCGTTGTTAATATTTTCTTCGTTCCTTATTCACTTGGATATATATACATCATACGCTAAAAGTCTGCATTATTCTACCGAGCGCCCATAGCTCAGAGGTAGAATCGCCGACTGACGCCAATTCTGTCGAGTTTCAATTCTGGGTAAAAGCAATCGGATGTCTAACCGTACTGATGAGCTGTGATACAGCAACACAGATGTGTCTGCGTATGATTCTATAATTTGGAGGCTTCAGTGAGGTTAACATAAAAACGCATATACACGTCTGGGTGAGTTGGATATATAATGCAAAAAGCAAAGGGATATATGAAGCGCTCAAACTATAACGGGACTGTTGCATTCAATTAAACTGGAGTAAACCCAAACCCTGTTCTACCATTCACGTGCTCAAGCCTATCAAGTATGTCTCGCGTTGCTTTCACTCTATTTCTCTTTCTCTCTATTCGTCTCGTGAGTATCAGAATCTCCAAGCCCTCCTTTCACATTATGTGTCCCAAACGCTTCAGCCCTCTCTTCTTGAGGCTAGATATAAGTTTCCTTTTCGATTGTATCCTTTCCACAGCCTTGTCATTACTCACATGTTCGATCCATTTTAAGAGGATTTCTAAGAGAATTAATTTGGTTTAGTTTAGTTTATAACAGTGTAGGGGAGTTCGGCCAAACCTGCAAAAATGTCCTTGTGTCAAACTCCCCGAATTTAAGAGATCAAAAGACATTAAAGAATATTTCGTATGGATGCAGATGAAGTGAAAGATAAAAAATATAATAATTTTTATGAAAAAAGATTTTTTATTATTCATTAAAATTATGTCTTTTAAAAATAAGTTAGATTTCGATTGTTCGTTGGAAAGTTTGTTTTTATGAAAAAAAACTCTTTTAGAGTTTTGTTTCTGAATGCGTGCACGAAAATTGGCATCTTAAAAATTGATCTGCAACCAGATGAAATAGCACGCGAATAATCTCGTTAGCCGCACTGAACCAGTTTTTTTTAACCGGGACGTTAGCAACCCTGTTCTCTAACTTTTGTTACATATTGGTAACATTGGTAACAACTGTAACCTTTCTCTAACTTTTGTTACATATTGCTTACAATTGTAACCTTTCTCTAACTTTTGATGCATATTGGTAACAACTGTAACCTTTCTCTAACTTTTGATGCATATTGGTTACAATTGTAAACAATATGCAACAAACGGTCAGTGCCGAAATTTTGCCTTTTTTACCGAAAAACTCATTGCTGATTATCTTTTTCAATGAAAATATATTGCTGATATTTTTTCTAATGCATTTTTATATTTTCATGTTTTGACCCTATTTTAGAGGTTTATTATTTGTCCATAACTGAAACCATAACAGTTGCTACAAACCGAGGAATAACTACAGTTACGAAGTGGTTATATGCTCTTCAAAACTTCTGATTAGAAGTCTTGCTGCCGGATGTTGTTTATCGTCATACCAAGGACAATATAAATTGATTTAACTTTAAAATTCTTATCAACCATTTGTTGGTTAATTAAAGTCGAAACATAGTTGTTGGATTCTACGAGTAATTCTTTACTTTACGGAGTTATTATTATTGCCTAAACAAATCTTGAGAATAAAAATTATTTTCCAGATATAATCCTACTACTTAACCCATAGCTTTGGAGAGGTGATCGATTCATATGTTTCCCAAAGACATTTGCACATGTCAATGTAACAAGTGAATGTTTCCTAAAGCGTACTGATACAAAACACTGAATAGAAACATAGCTGTCAAATATCACCCAGCCGCTTTATAACAATTACTACTATCATTGGTTTTGTCCCCTAATTTGTGGATTTTCTTAAACTGTTTATTCGAATGACGAGCAGTGTGTATGGACAAAACAAATAAATTCAATTGCATCTAATCATAGCCGCACAACTGCGTACTTAGAGCATAATTCCACTAATATTACTGATGTGAGCAATTTATAGCAAGTGTTTCTCAAACTAATGACTAAATTGATTTCATCTTTTTTTAAAACTGCGTCTCGTTTCACCTGAGATCAGTTTTAATGAGAAGACAGTATTGAAGGAAACGCCTTACCGGTACGTCATACTTTAATAGCGTTTGGCTCGATGAATGTTCTATTTTGTTTCACAGAAAATTTGCTAGCGAAACCGAAGTCAAATTTCGAACCTGTCCGTTTCGTTCATAAACACACTTAGAAAAATATGAATCCATAACTTCTCACGACCACCTATGAGTTAAATAGCAGAGAGTTCAGCACAGTTATAAATTCGAATACGTTCGGATATGAAGCTAACTCCATCCTGTAAAACCTGAAACTAGAGCAGGACTATTTATCGTGGGCCGTTGTTGGTTTGTGCTCCTTGGTGAGACTAACAAGAGAAAAAGAGGAGAGTAACGGTTTCAAAAAATCGATCAGTTCTTCTCGGAAAATATATTAGATTTTTTTTCTTTGACCAGTAAGAGTCGGAATTTAAATTGGTTCTAATATAAGAAATTTTATATTTATTTCTGGGATAAATAATCCAACACTATTAGCCAAGACACATCTCACGACCAAATTAATTTTTATTGCTTTCTAAAAAGAACACTGATTTGAAAACATTCTAATAGTGCGGAACTGTTTACTGGTTTTTTAACTGATCAAGAACTAAAAGTGTACTAGCAGTTTCAGAAAAGAGAAAACTGAAAGTAATTCACCCTTTGCATTTGGAGATAACATATCCCCACCTAAACATTTTATCTTAAGGAAATCGTGGAGAGCTATGATCGACAACATCCTAAAGGGAGAGGACTCACATGAAAAAAATTGCTTTATCATTCTAAAGAATATACTTTCTGATGACGAGTCTTACAGCCAGTTCACATTGAAATACCTGTTCTCGTACGATCAACAAAGTTAAGCAATGTTGAGGCTGATCAGTACCTAGACGGGTGACCTGTTGAGAATACCAAGTGCTCTAAGCTTTTGATGTGCGATTTGTGTAATGAATAACAAGTCGGAATTTGAATTCGATGAGCTGAGTTCTATTTTCAGTTGGGATCGATATACTCCCGTGCGCAAATTACAATGTATGAATTCTGGTCTTCTACACTCCAGGTTATGGGTTAATTAATAGAGCTTGTATCAGTAAATCATTATTATCTTAAAAGATTTCTTACAATATAAAAATATTTTCTTTTTTTTTTAAATAACCTCAGGAGGTTATTATCACTTAAAATAGAGAAATCAATCAATTCTGATAGCGAGATCAATATATTTTAGTATTAAAACTTGATATTTTAATGAGAAAGGAGGGTTTGGAGGTTCTAATATTCACGGAACTGATAGATGGAAAGAGAGGCAGAGAAAAGCAGCGCGAGACATATCCGATGGGCTTGGGTAAATGGATGGCGGAGCAGGATTTGGGTGAGATACCAAAAGGAGAAATATTAAGAACGACAAGGGACAGGGACAAGTTTATGATTGCCAAAGACCCGAAGGAACACGGTACATAAAGAAGAAAAAGATTCCAAAAGCTGGTAATAAATGCAGCCTATCAGATTCTACCAACGCTTTAGCTAATTAGAATGCCATTGGTTTCTATATATACGTAAGTTCTCATGACCCAAAATTTTAATTAGTGAACAAGGATAAACTTCCTATAGCAACTTTTATTTCCTGTTAGCCCTCATTTGTTCTGAAGACTTTCTTCAAATTCATATCTGCAAATCTGAGGCATCTGGTAAACTGATGCTTGCCAAGACATCGTAGGATATTTTTTTTTCTTTTTATCATGCCCATTAAGACCTGGGCTGTTATGTTTCTCTACAATTATCAATACTTTATAGCTTCATGTAGTTTCTTTATTTTCCATCTTACTGCCAATTCTGTCTCGCATTTGGTTGTGTTTCATGAGTGTCAAATTCTTCTAACCTACTTTCCTCATTATGTGTCATAACAATGTCTCATAAATTGTGCATCTGTCAGACTATATATTTCTCCATGTTTCAACTCAGTTGGAAAGCTCACTGTCTGTTTCTTGGAAATAGGTCATGGTAAAAATCACTTATTTTCCTTTTTTTTTTTTTCAGTTGAATTTTTTAAAATTATTTATCGTCCTTCGAGAATTTTTTAGTTTTTTTTAATTTTATTTGTTTATTTTTCGGGTACCTTTTTTATTCGGTTTAATAGAATATGTTTACTGGGTTTGGAATTGGGAATTAATTCATTTAATCTTTATAAAACTCTTGTCGTAAGTAACATGGTAGGAACTCTCACACTTGCCAAAATAAATAGATAACATTATACAGCTTGATTGAAAAGAAATTCACCATTTTAAAATACTAATGATTTATTTATTAACTATAACATTTTTACCAGATTCTCGAGCCACCCAGGAATTGCGTCAACTGATTTCACTAAGGACACTTGTCGCATAGAAGACATAATTCGCATATCAAATTCTTTCAAAATCTAGGATTGGTATAATAGACTTGCTCTTTTAACTAACCCCAAATAAAAAAAAAAGTCAGGTGTTTAGTCAGGACTGCTGGCTGGCCACGCATACATAAAATATGGAATTGATTTAAGTCACCCTGTATAAACGTATAGTCTACACAAAGAAGATTAACCAATGATTTTATGTTCATATATGTATTTATATGTACAAAAAAGTTTCTTTTAATTACTTCTTGACAACACAGTTTCACGCTTAGTGAGTTTTCAAATTTAGTGACTGATTTTCTTTTCTTTTGATAGCATTCATCAGATATATTGCTTTTTTCCCATTTTTTTTCTTTTAAGAAATATGTTAGCTTGCTGACATTTGGAAAATTTCCTTCCATTTATTTATTTACTAGCAGTATAGCCCGGCGTTGCTCATGTGTAATGAAAGCTTTAAAACTAATCAATGATCCTGAAGCTCAGACTCTTTGGACGTTGACTAAAAAGCAATAGTTGTTTCCAGTTAAAGCAAAAAGACTGAAAGAAAAAAGAATGGATGTAAGTCAAATTTTGATTTCCTGGTATCGATATCAAATACGGTTTTTCGTTGTAAACTGAATTTTGAAAGTTAAATAAGTCCTCTGGGTAAATGGTATCATGGCTAAGACTAAGAACTACAATTATACCTACTTAGAGCCAAACCCGAAGCAAAAACTAAAATAAAAGGGCTGAAAAAATACAGACATACAGGCAGATAAACAGATACACACACAAACATCTTGCCTTTAATATATATATATATATATATATATATATATATATATATATATATATATTATCGATTTTCTGCAAGAAGTGCAACCTTCAAACTTCTGAATATCTTTTCTTATGTCTTTGTCTAATTTAATTAAATCGGACCACTCCATCTATAACCCGATTTTGTCGATTTTCGATATTTATCGAGGGTACCTCGTCACAAAATATAGCTAAGAACACTCGCAGACGCTTATAGTCAGTCAGTTAAAGTGCCATACGTGATACACGCTTGGGCGATCATGTCTCGAAAGAGACATGACTGACTGGGCAGGAGATTATCCCGCAGTAGGTTGCCATTGCTTTCTGCGGTAGACTGGTTGCCGACCAAAGCTATAGAACCCAATCTGTCCTGCTATTTAACCCATAACTGGAAGGAAGAGACGGATTAATACCTTTCCCAAGGGTATTTGCGCGTAAGTGAATACAATGGATTCAACTGGAATTCGAACTCGGCTCCCCGGTTTCTCGTTCCTAGCCGATATCCACTGTACCACAAATCGGTTCAGCAGTCTCGGAGTCTATAGTTTACAGACGCACACACACACAAACAGGCACACATTTACACACAGAATAAGTTCCATTTATAAATAAGTTTAGATTCTCATTATTAAAGTCTATAATGTTTATTTTATTCTCCATGGATGGGATGCAATTCATTCCTGTGTTTATCTTTTATTATATTCTATTCTACTAACGGACTTTTTCTGTTATTATACACAAATTTATCATAAAGTCATTCTGTTATTCTGATGGGGAATTAGTAAATACAAAATACTGCAAATATATTTTTGCATGGATCATTTATATTAAATTTAATATAGGATATAAGGGAAATGAACGTAGCACAAACCATACTAGTAGTAGCTTTGCACCAAACCACAACTTGCTACAAAACCAAATCATCAACCTGAAATCTCTAGCGATGTACTTAAACAGCCTCGTCAAAACGCGTTCCAAAATATGCAAACTGTCAGCTGCATGAAAAACTCTTTCTAAAATCCAACATTAAAATGACTTCGAGTGAATGAAGCTTGTAGGCGAAAACCACCCTGTTTCAAATCTTGTTGACTGACGGTACGGAATTATTAATAATCAACTCCAGTAAATAATTACCAGAGAACAAATCAGAGAAACCGCCTCATTTCCGGACTTTCAACAGAAACAACGGCTAAAATTATTATAACATGTAAATCAAAGTGTGAATAAAGACATAATCAAGATGTTGATATTCCACACAACTTCGAACAAAAGGATGGAAGGAAACCTCACCAATACTGAAAAGAGCAGTAACATTTACTGGATTTGAAAAAACAATTTTTCTGAACGATTGTTTCAAAAGAAAGATTTGATAACTTTCAACAAATCAACCATCCGTCTTTGCATAGAATACTGCTGTCACATATGGTTAGGCGTCCCTGCTATTCATCCCTGAGTTCTCGACAGGCTCTAAAGGAGAGTCTGTAATATGATAGGTACCGACTTGGCAGCTCGACTCCAGCCACTTTCTCACCGGCGGGATGAGGCTTCCCTCTGTCTATTCTACAAATATTTTCATGGCTTCTACTCCGATGAACTTAAGTCACTGGTGCCCTGCCACAAGAATTTACTGTTGCAACCAAACTGGCAAAAAGGTCCCACCCGTTAACAGTCAGATCAACCAAATGCAGCCGACATTTCTTCTCCAACAGTTTCTTTTCCCGCCTGTGGAGCTCCCTTTAATATACTTGCTTTCCTGGCGGCTAAAACCACCAGAAATTTAAATGCAGTGTCAATAACCATCTCCTATCCACTTGTATCAAGTTCTTTCTACACCACCCTTTATATCTTTTCCTTTCTCCCTACTTTCGCAACTGTCTTCACACCTGTATTCCCATCCTTCTCTTGCCCTTTCTCTAACAACCCATGTAACTGGTCCGTCTTTCTCTTCACACTCCTCCTGTTTCAACTTTGTAGCCACCTGTGCATCAGTGGCAGTACCGCCTTGCTTGAGGTGAAACGATTGAAAAAAAGTAATATTGGATATTCTGCTAATGTTTCCTTATAAGGGAATGGGAATGGTTAAGATTAAGGTTACCATTGTCATTATATTTTTATTTTTAATTAATAGTAACTGCATCCAACAATTTTCCTTGAATACGTTCACACTCCCTTTATATAAATCCTCTCTTCTCTTGATTTTTTTTATCCAGGGTTATATTATTTGCCAAGAAGAGACATTATGACATAAACAATGTATACGTGATTGTCTGTTTCTCGTTTTGGGTGATGTATAGTTTAATTAGGATTATGTATAATTTAAATAGGATGTGCGTTGTGGTGCAGTGGATATCGGCTCAGAACAAGAAATCGTGGAGCCGAGTTCGAATTCCAGCTGAATTCGTTGAATTCACTTACGCACAAATACCCTTGGGAAAGGTATTAATTCACCCCTTCTCTCCAGTTATGGGTTAAATAGCAGGACAGATTGGGTTCTATAGCCTTGACTGGCAACCAGTATACCGCAGAAAGCAATGGCAACCTACTGCGGGATAATCTTCTGCCCAGTCAGTCATGTCTCTTTCGAGACATGATCGACCAAGCGTGTTTCACGTATGGCACTGAACTGACTGACTGATAGTTTAATTATTGGACATATTGTATTTTTACTTAAAAGGAACTTAAAACTGACAGTATTAAAAATCAAATAACCATTGGGTAATTCGCGTGAATTCAGCAACATTTATGTCAGATATACGACATCATTTAAAGTTTCTAAAATAAAAGTAGCAAATTTATCTTAGTTTTCAGGCACAAGATAATTAGTTATTTCGTAAAACAAAACACTAATCAAAGATCTTTTTTAAAGATTTTCCCTCGGCAATATTCTCATAGCAGTGGAAACGCTTGCTTGCGGCACTAAAAAATTCTCAAGAAAATGCACAGAAATTTGTTCTAGAGAAATATTCACGAGCAGAAAAAGTTTTAACAGATCAGTAAAATGATCTTTGAACCATGACTGGAACAAGTTACATTTTCTATGCGTTTTTTTTAAATAATTTTCGGCCTATAGATTTCCATATCTACATTTATTTTTAACCTTTCAATACAACTGATATATATATATATATATATATATATATATATATATATATATATATATATTGCAAGAAAACAGCAGTTCAAAGACTGGTTTGTTCTATAGTCAGGCATGCGACTGGCGCTTAGCTGTTCTAGCCACAGTTTAATTTCCGGTGATTGGCGCTGTTATACATACAACAAAACATTATATTAACTCTCTTTAATTAACTATGCTCTATTAACAGTGCAATTTTAACAAAGAGGGCGCCAGTTCTGCGGAAATAACTGAAAAGAAGGTTCTAGAAAGGAAATAATTAAAAACGACTACGCTAAAAGAGAGTTACCACTAAATGGTCGTTATCTATCAAATGCACGCCCAGAAGATTCTAAAATCTGTTAATTATGCTGTTTTCATAATTATTTTTCTTTATCATTTCTCCCCAAGTAAGGCGATAATGCCGCTAAGAATTTACGAAGTATGTAAGAGAACCTTAATGAGGGGAAAGCATAACAAAAGAACAGATTACATAAAAACGGAAGATGGCGATTGATAATCTATTTAGCTTTTGAAGATCGTAAATGGTAAAGTGGATGTGCATTGTAGTACAGTGAATATCGACCCGGAACGACAAATCGGGGAGCCGTGTTCGAATTCCAGTTGAATTCTTTGCACTCACTTATACACAACTACTCTTGGGAAAGGTATTAATCTGTCTCTTCCAGCCAAATATGGGTTAAATAATAAGACAGATTGGGTTCTACATCCTTGGCTTGCAACCAGTTCACTGCAGAAAACAATGGCAACCTACTGCGGGATAATCTTCTGCCCAGTCAGTCATGACTCTTTTGAGACATGATCGCCCAAAGCGTATATCATTTAATTGACTGAACTGGTAAAGAAACAAGAAAATGAAAATTAACTCTACAGGCGTAAGTGCGAGAAAAGAAAATATTGGAATAGAACTTACGGTTAAATTATGTATTTTAACCATCAGACGATGAGGTCTCGTTTCTAAACTTTCAGTACTCTTAAATTCATGCAATCATGGTATCAAAAAGAAAAGTTTGTTAAAACCCTTTTTCATCATGTGCCGTGACTCTTTACAATGTGGGTGATCATAACTATCCAAAATTTCATGTCCTTTATAACTCATAGTAAAGTTTGGCTGACGTATCTCCTAATCTTTCTTTTACCAACTATCTACTTTACACAAACTTCCGTGGTGATTGAGAAGTTGCTTTCGTCTGTCTCTCTTGCCATTAGTACATCCTACGGGCAGCAAATTTTTCAATTCATCTTTACTCCTTATGTATCCTAGAAATTTCAACTGTTTTTTCTAATGCTACTCAACAGTTTCCATTTTGATTCCATTTCCTCTGACGTTGCTCACGTGTTCATGGTATTCTCAGCATGCTTCTGTATAACTACATCTCCGTTGTCTTAAGTCTATGAGGAGATTATTTATAATTCACTGCAATGCAGAATCGCAGATATTACATAACGATTCAGTACTATTTTGCTTGTTTCAAATAAAACATTCCTGCTGTTTAATATGTTGCTTAAGAAGGCTTCTTTCGGTATCCGAATCTCTGTTCTGGTATCTGTATTTTACGTCCTCTCTTAAGTCAGTTAAGTGGCATACGTGATACACGCTTGTGTGATCATGTCCCGAAAGAAACATGACTGACTGGGCAGAAGATTATCTCGCAGTAGGTTGCCATTGCTTTCTGCAGTAGACTGGTTGCCAGCCAAGGCGATAGAACCCAAACTGTAATGTTATTTAACCCATAACTGGAGGTAAGAAACGGATTAATACCTTTCTCAATGGTATTTGTGTATAAATGAATGCAAGGAATTCAACTTAAGACATTTCCTAGATATTTATAATGTTGCAAATATTTAATCTTTAAGGTAGAATTCGCATGTTGCGCTGTTTTTTTGGGTTTTTTTTGGGTTTTTTTCCATTACTGACAACCATACATTCTATCTTCTAATAATTGACGTTTATTCCTTTATTCTTGCTTTTCTTCAATACCCTCTGTAAGGGTTCTTGCAATTTACTTTCTGTGTTGGTTATTAACACCGTTTAATGTTGTTGCGATTCTCTCCTAAGAACAATTGCAATGAAAATATTTATAGAAAAGGCAGAAGAAATTCATATCTCGGCGATGGAGAAGTGACTGAAGTCTCAAGACCGATTCCATTACCGATCCTTCTTTGAATATTGTCAAGAATCTCTAGATATATAGCACGAGCTTCAAACCCGATATGGCAGCAATATTCTTTAATTGCGTACGGTCATTTTAATGGATCAATATGATATAAAAAACTTACTTTATTATCAGCAACGTCAACTTCTATAATTTTATCTGAAATATATATTATGTGAATATGTCTATATATTTGAACAAATAATTAAATTGTCAAAAAACAAGTAATAAAATTTTTTAAAAATTATTGTCAGAAAGATATTTAAAGTGCAAAATTGTCTACAGTAAAGCTACGTACAGGACCATGAAACATGTTCCTTTTCCTCGGTAAATTGCTTTTAATACAATAGTGGATAGTTAAAAAATTCAACTCTTCTAGATCAAATTACATTGGATTGAATTTCTTTCCAATCACTCCTCTCTTTATATGTATGGTAAAAAATTACTCAGTTTGGGTGTTATCTATTTTAAGTACAGGTTTGAATTAGAGAGCCTAGGAAAATGTAGCTGTCCTTCTAAATGATTTAATGTTATTCACGGATAAGGAATAGACACGATCGCAGATATTCTGAAGAGGCTTCGTCTTCTTCTTCATGTGCCGTGTCTCTTCAGGACGTAGACGATCATGGACTTTCATATGGCTCTGTCTCTTGTCGCTCTCCACATTCTTTCTCTTGGTATATCTTCCAATCCCTGCTCTGCTATCCATTTGATCAAGTCTATCATGTAGGTCACGCGATGCTTTTCCCTGTTTCGCTTTTTCTCTATTTGTCTTGTGAGTATTAAATTTTCCAGGCCTTCCTTCCTCATTACATATCCCAGAAAAATTATCTGTCCCTTCTTTATGAGCTTTCTTCTAGTTTCCATCCTCTCTAACACCTCGTCGTTAGTCACGTGCTCAGTCAATGATATTCTCAGCATCCTTCTGTAAAACCACATCTCTGCTGCCTCAGGCCTCTCCTTCATCCTTCAGGAGATTGTCCAACATTCACTGCCAAACAGTAGGACAGTCATCACATAGCAATTCAGCACATTTTCTTTGTTTCCAATGAGATTTTCCTGTTTCCCAGTATGCTGATTAGCTTTTGAAAAGCGTCCTTGGTCATGCCAATGCGTTTTTGGATCTCAACATATAGTAGGTTAAAATAAAATTCAAGATTGATAAAGAGCTGAATAAGGTAGATGGTTAAATTAAACATTTACAAAGCCCTGACGTCAAAATATAAATTCTGAACGCCCTTGTATCTGTAACGTTTAACTAGTAACTTCAATTAGTTTTTCTGTCATTCTCTGATTTCCAGAAATAGGATTGATTCCATTAATAAAACCGTTAATTTATCTGAAGACATTCTTTTCTGAAAGAAATGCGTCATCACATGGTTTTCGTCTTTCTTTTTTTATTTAACCGCCATAATTTCTTTGAAACCTTTTGTTAAAAGAAGACAACGCCAACTTAAAATGACTGTGGTTTTTGTTCCCCCACTTTTCTTGAAACTTTCTCGTTACTCATTCAGCTACCATTCATCCGTGCATTGAACACAATTGTCATATCTGCTCGGGTGCTCATGCTATTCATCTTGAGGTTTTCGACAAAATCCAACGAGGATTTGCAATATAATCGATTCTGATTGGCAGCCCGCCTTCAGTCATTTTCTCACCGATGTATGGCAACTGTTCTGACGAGTTTTTTTTTTTTTTTTGCTGGTTCTCCGACCACATGTATTTACCCGTGATACAAGATTGGCATACAACTCACACACTTTTACCGTCAAAATATTTAAATGTAACCACCTCTTCTCCTCTAAAAGTCTTTTTCTAACCCTTTCCGTTTGTGGAACTCCGTTCTGTTTGCTTGCTTCCCTGATAGCTACAATCTCCAAAAGTTTAAATGCAACATAATTTTCTGTTAATCTGATTTCAATCCACTTTCTTTGACATCACCTGTAACGGTTATTTTTTTATCTTACTGTAACCCCATGCGTATCAGTGGCGGTTCTGCTTTGCTTGGAATTAAATAAATATAAAAAAAATATGCACGGATTTTTAATCATCTTTCTGTAGAACAACATCTTTGATATTTCAACCATCTTTTTCGTCTGGGGAAAAAATTTGTTGCATTTAATTTTATATACAGCGTCTGATGTTACACAAAGTTCAGTTTGTTTATAGTGAATAGTTCTTGTTTCTTAAGACATTACTGAGATTCTGGGAGTCATGTTTTGCTTTCGGAATGCACTTTCAGATTTTGTTTCAAACATTTTGTGCACTTTGTTAAGCGCTTCGTAAATACATAAATTTCTGTAAATATTTGATGTTGTCATCTTCAATTCGTAGCTCGCATCCTGGAATTTTTCTCGTGCGGAAAGCATACTTTGATTTATGATTAATCCTTTCTTTCCGCTTTCCTTTATTTTTATTTAACGGAGTTCCAGTTTCCTCACTCTGAAAATATACGAAAATATAATTAAAAACTTATTAAATATATGAAAATATAATTAAAAACCTATGAAATATATGAAAATATAATTAAAACCTTATGAAATATATGAAAATATACTTAAAAACTTATGAAATTTATGAAAATATAATTAAAAATTTATGAAATATATGAAAATATAATTAAAAACTTATGAAATTCATGAAAATATAATTAAAAACTTATGAAATATACGAAAATATAATTAAAACCTACAACAAACAACCAGTTTCACGTCGAGTAGTTATGGTTAACAAGATTAACTCATTTGCCATTACAACACAGAAGTGATTTTAATCTTACTGTGTGTCATATATTTCATATACTTTGCCAAATTTTGTCTTAATAAATAAGAAATATCGGTTTTATGTATGCTTGCATATTTTAAGGTATAGGACATTAACGCTATATAAAAGTTCATTTAATTATAGTGCTAATAAAAGTCAGGGTATAATATCTTGGCAAACTAAGACCTTAAAAATCTCAAGGCTCGCTTTCATCAGTGTATTATTATATTT
This sequence comes from Ascarosepion bandense, assembly GCA_037127315.1. Lineage (NCBI taxonomy): Eukaryota > Metazoa > Mollusca > Cephalopoda > Sepiida > Sepiidae > Ascarosepion > Ascarosepion bandense. The sequence continues at coordinate 2,331,055 of JBBBDQ010001459.1, forward strand.
CATAAATTACCATCGGTAATTGTTAATGGATGTGTCTTCTCAATTAGCTTAACTGCCCCAAGTACACCTTCGTAAATCCTGTTCTCTATGTAACCGGAAGTCAAATGTTGATTTCAGCAGAAAACTCTCATCTACCCAACCCTCATTCTCGGTATCCTTACCCGCCTATCACCCACCCTCTGACATTTCCTATATTTAACCATCCTTTCTCCACTCTATGTAGCCCCCTGCGCAATAGTGGCAGTGACATGCCTTGCTCGGGGTTAAACGCTTCTAAAAAAAAACACGTTCACAGGAGACCTAGGTTATCATGGCTCTCCACAATTTTTTGTCCTTCGTCCTTTTTGTTATTTCTTTTAAACCTCATTCTGCCATCCATTCGTGAAAGAACACTAAGCACTGTTGCCCTAGATATCTCCAAATCATTTCACAAAGACTAGCATGCTGTCCTTCTACGCAAGCTACAGGGCTATGGTATAAGTGGACGATTGTTTGATCTAATCCAGTCGTTCCTTTCAAATTGCGTAATGAAGGTAGTATTGAACGATCATGCTTCCAGTACACGGTGTCCCTCAAGTCTCGATTCTAGGTATTTACAATGACGACATCACTATTTTATCCCGCTTCGATAAGAAATCTGTCGAGGCTGACAAAGCAAACCGCGCTGCTGAACTTGAAAAGGACCTCCAATCTGTGGTGGACTGGGGTAAGAATAAATAAGGGTCATGAATTTTAATGTTTCTAAAACAAAAATGCTATCCTTTAACCACCATAGAAAATCACTCCTACCCCCCCACCATCAGCATTGATTAAGCTTCTTCTTCTTCTTCTTCTTCTTCTTCTTCTTCTTCTATGTGCCTTGTCCTTTCAGGACGTAGGCGATCATGGCCGTCCACATCTCCCTATCCCTGGTAGCCCTTACCATGCTTTCTTCTGTAACATCTCGCAGCCCCCGTTCTGTCATCCACCTTCTCAGGTCCTTCAAATATGTTATCCGCTGTTTTCCTCTCTCTCTCTCTCTCTCTCTTTCCCTATATCTGGCGTGTTAGTATCATGTTCTCCAAGCCCTCTTTCCTCATTACATGACCCAGGAACTTCAACTTTCTCATTCTTATGCTCAGTATTAATTTCCTTTTCGTTTCCATCATTTCCAAAACCTCGTCATTGCTCACATACTTGGTCCATGATATCCGCAGCATCCTTCTGTAGAACCACATTTCAGCTGCTTCAAGTTTTTCCTTTATCTTTGGTGATATTGTCCAACATTCACTACCATATTGAAGAACTGACATCATTTAGCAATCTAGTACACTCCTCATAGTTTCTAGTTTGCTGTACGTAGTCTCTCTGAAAGCAAAACAGTGCGCCTCTTCGTTGTTCTCCTCTGTCTCTCTTGCCTTCAATCTGTCATGTGAGTATCAGATTTTCTAAGCCCTCTTTCTTCATTTTTTACCCTAGAAATTTCAACTGTTACTGAAGTTTAGTATACGTTGCCTTGCTCCCATGTACGCTTCATGTTATCCTCAGCATCATTCAGTAGTTCCACATTTCACCTCTTTGTCTTCGAGGTGTGTTTCCAGAATTCAATACAATACAGGAGGACTGCAGTGAGACCTGAAACGCTCTACCGTAATAACGATATATAAGACATCTTTGTCATTCAATGCACCACAACGTATAACGAGGTTATTTGGCAACGAGCCAGTGGTAGTGAACAAACAGCGAGGATAGAACTTACCGCGTCAATAATAATAATCCACAAAACCAGCTTACTTGACATGACCCCTCTGTGAGGCGCCGTTGTTGTGTCATTTTTATACCTATAGATACATCAACGAGGAATGCGTTCCAAATATTACTGATCGACTTTCCGACATCCGAACAACAATCATGCAACGTGGCGACGTATTGGCAAGAGTCAATCGATTTTTTTTATATGATTTTCTATCAACAAATATAAAACCTGGTGTTCTTTGTCACGAAAATGTTGGGTTTATATATTTTTTTCTCTCTCATTGCTTTCCAAGCCATCGAACAGAGCAATAAATCGAATTCAGATAATTCCCACAACCCCGCATGCTTGAAAATAGACGTCCATATAGACGCTCGTTAATGTAAGTTATGACTGTTTTATTTTTCGGCATATATTTCTGTTTTTTATTTTATTTTATTTTACTTTAGTCTTAGGTCGTCTCGTTATTTCTGTTGATTTTTCAAACTGATTCGCAGATCGATACGCATCGAGAAATTTCGTGTATATTGAATTGTGTTCTTTTTTTTTTTACACTTTAAGAGGCTTAAGTGAACAGTAATCTTGAAACGGTCGAGGAAACGGATTTAAAAACAATTCCAGACTCACTTTTATGAGCCAATTTAGAAAAATTTGTAGAGAAATTGGCCAGGTAGGACCCGATTCCAAGATAAAACCTAAAAATTAAAAATTCTGAGAAACGGACAAAAAAATTTTAAAAAATTGGTTTAAGATGAATTGACAAAAGGAAAACTCATCACATTTTTCGAACTTCTTTTTATTGATAATTCATCTAATAAAAGGCCCAAGGGCCACTCAACGTAAAAGCTTACTGACTGATATTATTAGATCGGTGCAAATGTTTTTGCCGATTTAAAATTTCATCTTGAAAATAAAATACTGTGTGTTTTTGAAAATCTGTTTTCATAACAGTAACGATCTTTGCTCTCTATAACTTGATTCGATCTGTCAACGAGCTTATAAATGCCTCGCTTGTAAAATACTTTAGCTTTTTATAAAATATAAATCTAACTCATGTTCAATCGCCTCTCTTGATGTTAATTCAAGTCCGTCTAAATGGTTTTGTAATCCTCGAAAAAAGTGATAATCCGAGGAAGCTATATCAAGAGAATATGCAGTATGAGGCAAGATTTCCCAACCAAATTCTCCTAGGAGATCTTTGGTCATTAGTGCTGTGTGAGGACGAGCATTATCATGATGAAAGAGGACTCCCTTTCAGTTGACTAAAGTTCGTTTTCGGAACAAAGCAGTTTTCAAACGACGAAGTTGATCACAATAGAGACTGACACTAATCATGTGATCGTAATGGATTATCCCTTCAAAACCCCCACCATACACTAAACATGATCTTTTTTGGGATGGAGTCCTGCGCTCGGTTGCTGAACTGGTCTTTCTCCTTGATTTATCCACGATCGCCGACGTGTAACGTTATGGTAGAGAATACACTTCTCATCACCCACGACAATCCTATCCAAAAATGGTGTCTGAAGTTGTCGCGAAACTCATAGAGTAGAGCACGTCTAATGTGTTCTTTAGATGGAAAGAACATGGATGAGAATATTGCAGAAAAATATGAATGATGTTTTAATAATCTGAAATAAAAAATTATAAATTAATCATGTATTATGTTTAAGTAATAATAATATGCATAAAATAAATTACAATAATTTAAAATACCACTTTTACAAACCGGAAAAAATTTTGCACCGACCTGATATAAGGGATATGGAAATAAAAAATATTATGAATATGAAAAAGATATATATCGGTTGGCCCTAGATTTAAAGAGAACAAGATAGTAGTGATCAGGGAAGCATTGACTCGGGAGTCTTTTTGAAAAAATTAACATTTCTTGGAGAAGAAGATGTCTGAGTAGAGTTTGCTTAATCAAAGAAACTCGAAAAGGGGTGGTTTGAACATTGCGTGGCGGTTTCAGACTGTAAATGTGAAACTGAGGAATGTCATTCGTCCAAACATCTGCCATAGCAATAGCGATGTAGTAGCGAAAGGTGGGAAACGTTTCGTCTGGAGGATCACGGTTGTAGAGTAGGGGATATTTCATCACCTACAAGACCGCGTAATCTTTTTTGAATTTTGTTGAAACTCCGTTGAGACCTGTAATTGGCTGCTGGTAAATGAGTGGAGGTATTTCTGTATATATACCAGCTTCATTTCAGTCATAGTTTGTGGGGTTTGCATTGAGTTACAACCTGCTTTATTTTTGTTTGCCAGCTGGATGCTAAATGACACCCTTACACCGGTCATTCAGTTAGTTAAGTGCCATACATGATACACGCTTAGGCGATCATGTCTCGAAAGAGATATGACTGACTGGGCAGATGATTATCCCGCAGTAGGTTTCCATTACATTCTGTGGTACACTGGTTGCCAGCCAAGGCTATAGAACCCAATCTGTTCTGTTATTTAACCCATAACTGGAGGGAGGAGTCAAATTAATACCTTTCCTAAGGGTATTTGCGCATAAGTGAATGCAATGAATTTAACTCGGCACCCCGACTTCTCGTTCCGAGCCGATATCCACTGTACCACAACGCACAACACCGGTAAGTTTTGTTATTTTACAGATTGTTAGTATTGGGAAGCGCCAGCTGGGTGTTTCTATTCTAGCATGATAATAATAATAATAATTGTATTGATGAAAGGCTTCTCATTAGAAAAGAAGAAAATAGGCGCATGTTGTGTTAAGTGATCATTGCCGAGAATTATGAATTATGGACGACGGTAAGGATGAAGCTAATATAGTTATTTGTGAACGGGGTTTAATTACAATGAAATGAATTAGTTCCTCGAATTGTGTTGCTTCGAACTTGCGAATCAACAACTATTACGAACGAGTGAAAAAGACATTGCACTCGACTCACCCACAATAGCCGCTGGAAAGTTAATAAAAACAAACATAACTCCTAATGATCTGATCGAATTTGGAATTCTTGTTTCCTGACGTCATTCTCCTATTTTTGCCATAATTGGATATTAATTTGGAAAAATTCGTCAAAAAAACAAAACAAAAAAAACAAGAGTTATCAGTCCCTCAACTTTGCTACAATGCACGTATACAAATTAACCTTTAACTTGACACCTGAAAGGAACCAGTTCCCATAAAATCAGTCGGTGTAGAGAGAGAAAGCTGACTGCTCGAGACGCCTACATTCCAAAAGAGAGGATCTCAGTCCTGCGATAAACTAATGCCGTCTGATTAGCAATTTATTTCAGCTAGCCCGTTTTGATTCATGCCTCTAAAAAGAACTTAGACAGTTCATATCTTTGGCTAATCTGTAATAATCGGAAGATAATGGACATAAAGATTCATACTTGGATAGAGAACGGTGGAGAGACTTAAGACAAGTCGCAAAATTTTGAACATTGGTTATGGCAACTATCAACAAAAAGACAACTATTAGGAGACAATAGGAAAATATTCTATAGCACCCAATGCAAAGAATGAGTCAAAACACTAGAAGTTATTATACAAGATAAGCAGCCCATGTTAAATAAAAAAAACAATTTACCAAAGGAATCTCTATATTGAAAATCACATATTTTTTATATCGCTCTCAATAACTGTTACACACGACTTTACGGTAAGCTATTTCAAGATTACAGGCATCATTCTTGAAAGGTTTCAATTGGCTACAGTTCAAAACACTGTATTTTCAGTATCATGGCGCATTCAGATCTGTATCTCAAGTCGTACTATGTTTACGCGAATCTAAACTTATTCATAAATGGAACTTTGTCTGTGTGTGTGTGTGTGTGTGTGTGTGTGTGTGTGTGTGTGTCCGTTACCTATAGACTCCGAAACGGCTAAACCGATTTTCTTGAAAATTTACACAATTGTACTATAAGCATCTGCGAGTGTTCTTAGCTAGGTTTTGTGTCGAGGTACCACCGATAAATATCGAAAATCGATAATCGAAAAAATTGTTATAGAAGGAGTGGTCCGACTTTAATCAAATTTGATACACTCATAGACAAAGACATAAGAAACGATATTCAGAAGTTTCAATGTTGCAGTTCTTACAATATTGCAGGAAATCGATAATATATATATATATATATATATATATATATATATATATATAAGGCAAGATGTTTGTGTGCGTGTCTTTTTATATGTCTGTATGTCCTTTATACAAATCCACAATTTTTATCCGATTCTCACCAAACTTCACACAAATATTCTTTAGGCTGAGTCTGAGCTCCAGGACCATGGATTAGTTTTAAAGCTTTCATTACAGCCGAGCAACGCCGGTATATACTGGTAGTACCATTATAATCCAGAATGATTACATATAATACTCCTGAATATATACTGTTGATTACTTAGAATCAATTAGTACAGTTTGTTAGTTAAGGGGTCATACATAAATCTTTCGAGATTTTTCCCGTAAACGAAGAAAATCTTGTGCTCTTCAAGCCATACCTTGATGAAGAAGAGCTTGATTAATACCTTTCCCAAGAGTATTTTGGCATATGTGAATGTAACGGGTTCACCTGGAATTCGAACTCGGCTCCCCGATTTTTCGTTCCGAGCTGATATTCATTACACCACAACGCATAATTAAATAATACTCATGTTTAAGTAGTATTTTTCTTTTCGTGTAAGTAAGCGGCGACTTCCTGGAGTATAGGTAAAATCAGCGTGCAGAAATAAAAATTGTTCGCATGTGATGACGTTTAGCAATCGGAATAAAAGCGTCAATATAGTTCTATATTCTCAGACTGACAATATTTTCTGTTTTATTTGCAGATCGAAAGAAAGATTTGTCCTATTTTTTATATGAATTAACTGCTGGTTTTGTCTGGTTGTATTTTCTGGTCGTATTCTTTAGAATTACTACATAATGAAAGGCAAAAATATCTTTAAACTGTCTCTGTGGAGATATAATTTTCCATTAATATGGCATTAGGTTCCGTGTGTTGATTAAACAAAAAAAAAAAAAAGAATTCGTTCAAACTAATTTATCTATCAATTTTCTTCGAAACTAGTCACCATTTAATAATTATAAGCAAAATTTGATAATGAAAATATTTCATTTAGGAAATTCAGGCAACTTAAAACTGTCAGCTTATCCTGAATAAAATAAATCACATTTTCGGAAAAAAAAATGATAGTAATTGTCAATGAGTAATGATGTCTTCATTACAACTTATAATCAGATTTAAGCATGACATATAACTTATTTTTTATCACTAGATAGACGGAAAAAGAGGAAATGTCAAAAATATGTCTTACAGAAATACATCGTTTTTCAATCTTTTATCACAGTACAACGCGTAGTTCAATGCTAGACAAGTACTTTCTACTGTAGCCTTGAAATACATATAACTTATTCTACTACTTGTATGCGTCATGTTCTCGTCAGAATTTATCTTGCACATTTAAAATTCTATTATTCGTCTTTGCATTGATTATCACTGCCATGTCTGGTCTGGTGGTCGAGATTCACGATAGAATTCAACAACCTGACATTTCGTGTTGTGTTTCTTTCCCACTGATATTAGGTGGTTTCACTCTCTTTTCTATAAATATTTTCATGGCACTTGTTCAAACACATCTCATACTTTGTACGTCGACCGCATCGATTCAAGCGTGCTACTCGATTGGCAATTAGTTCTCATAGTTTTACTTTTGAAATTGCTACAGCCTTGTGAAAATTAATTGAATCAAAACGAGAAATGTCTTCTTTGGATCGTTCACACCTTTTCTGATTACGTATACGTTGTCTCTTGGCGTTGTTTTTCTCTCCATATGGTAGTAAATGTTAAGCAATTTCCTCACAGATAAAGATGACACTTAAAACCACACCGATGCTGTCCTCTCGACGGATGCGGAGAATGCTATGGGCAGAAAAAGTAAGAAACGTGAAAGTTTTACGGAAAATGGAAATAGAACACATGTCAGTCAGTTAAATTTCAAAAGCATTTTGCTACAGCATGCTGAATGTTTTAATATACACGTTATGTTCTTGTATATATCTTGAAACAGATATCTATAATCTATATCTCTTTTAAGTTCATTTTTTTCATTACAAATGATTTACGGCCTCTTCGGAAGTCTTCTATCAAATATTATATATCCGCAGACAGATCTGTTTCGCTGTATCACAGCACAGCAGTACGGCTAGACTCCGATTGCTTTTAACCCAGGATTGAAACCCGACCGAATTGGGCTATGGGCGCTCGGTAGAAGAGGCAGACTTTTTAGCATGTTTATTTTCATTATACATGCCCAATAGCCAGAGTGCTCTAATTCATTACTGAATTAGCGATATATATATTTAAAGAGGAAGAGCGAGACGGGTTGATAGATGTCTATTTCAACATACAATTATATTAATAATTTTCCAGTTAATCCTAATAATTATTTTGCTAAGTTGTTCATTACAATAGATCTTGCTGCCACTAGAAAACTTTCGCCCCCTCACGCAATTGCGGTGTCTGCGGGGGCCCTAAGCATGGCTCTGACACTCGTTGTTCAGATTGGGTTAATTATATATATTTCAAACGTTGTTTTAGTTTGTTGTCAACTTTCTAATCTGCAACAGCTATGAAAAAAAATTTTCATTCTGGTAAACAGATTGGCTCCTACGTCTTACCATTGCCCAGAGAAGAGGGTTTCCATATTCTATCCACAAACGAAATAAATAATCATTGATCAGCAATGTCTTGTCTCTTTTCTTTTATTTTTAACCCAATTTTTTTTAAATGTTTCTCCCTGGAGTGCACTACTTTATTCTCCGTGATGGGAAATGCTATGGTTTCTTCAGAAAAATTTTAAAACTCTTTCTGATGTAATAAATAGATAATGAATATATATACACCTTGGTTTTCCCTCACTGGAATGTGATTGGCTGGTATCAGCCATAAATATAGACTAAAAGGAGGACGTCCAAAGATCCAGATGTCCGTTGGTCTTCGACTAGAGATTTACCACTATTGTTCTACGACTACTGACTATGCCTACGTCTCAGGATACTGCATACGACGAGTATCGTCTATTACGTCTACGTACTAGATTGTCCTACCCGGCTGCATTTGACTAAACCGCTTAAATACCTCGAATGATATATATATATATATATATATATTTCCGGGACATATCAGTTTCCTGTTGTCTTTCCCTTTCTGTATTTCAGGATCTACGTTCTTTTAGACTTATTTACAACCAAGAATACATTACCTAGTGTACTCTGCCATTTAATCCATACCTGCAACAATAATAAATACATTACTTTCCCAATTGTTTTAGCCAAAATGTAAACTCAAAAGAACTAGGCTCTCGAATTTCATTTTCAAGGACTATAGCCGTTAATACATCGACCATCTTAAAATTAACCCAACTTTAAACATTTAATAAAAGTGTATCCGTGTTATTTTGAAAGAAATATTTCCGTTTGCATTTTCTCTCTTTTCTAATTTTTTTTTCTTTGTTCACCGACAAGATTTACGGCGTTCCCGGGTGTCTGTAACATTCAGAACACCAAATTTCAAATGTATGCTGTCATTTGATATATCGAGACGCAATGTATTCATTACATTGCCAGCTGTACTGAACCATTGCTAATGAATTTAACGCGTTTTAGTTTGCAATTTCTTTCTTTCGGGGTTCTGATTTAGTTCCTAATTAAGTTGAGGTGTGTGATTAATTGACTACTCTGGGATTTGAATTGATGACTTTCAAGACATTCCGTGACTTTTCAGCAACTGGCCGCATCAAACAGTATAGTGTTTGAGTTTTAAGTGGAAATTCTGCAACCGTATAATAATCGGATTGTAGTTGTTCTCTTGTTTTTGCTCGAAAGCTTTCGAATCCCTGTAGAGACTTTTTCCTCTTCTTTCCGTTACTTTTATTTTTAGATACCTAGGAAGTGTTCGAACAGGAGATAGAAAGTGCGACACAGAGATCCGAAGGCGAATTGGCATGGCGAAGAACACGTTTCAGAAGCTGAGTAAAGTATTAAGCCACAGGAAAATTTCGCTAACAAAAAAGAAAAGAGTACTAGAATAATATGCGATGTCAGTTCTTCAATACGGCCGTGAATGTTGGACGATATCATCGAAAATGAAGAAAAAACTCAAAGCAGCAGAAATGTGGTTCTACAGAAGGATGCTGCAAATATCATGGACCGACCATGTGAGCAGCGATGAGTTGTTGGAGAGAAACGAAAAGAAAATTAATAGTGACCATAAGGAAAAGAAAACTAAAGTTCCTGGGACGTGCGATGAAAAAGAAGGGCTTGGAGAACCTGATATTAACAGGCCAGATAGAGGTGGGGGAAAGAGACAGGGGAAAGCAGGGCCTGAGCAAGTGGATGACAGAACGGGGGTTGTGTGGTGTAATAGGAGAAAGCGTACTAAGAGCCACCAGTGATAGGAAAACGTGGAAAGCCACTATCGCCTACGTCCTGAAATGACAGGGAGCATAGAAGAAGATAGACATATACGTCGTGGTGAACTATTTTCTCTTTTGGTCAGAGTAGCAATGTTTATGTCAAAATTGTGATCAGTCTCGTTACAGTGAGCAAGCAACGCTTTTGACGCATTGTAAAAGTCACTTTCCTGTTTATCTAATCTTATATTTAGATTCCTTGAATTTTCTCCTATATGCTTTTTGTGACAATCATTACAGGCGATCGAGTAAAATCCTCCGTCAGGTTTTAGCTTATTGTTTTGTTTAGTATTATTAATATATGGTACTGCTACTCTGACATTAATTAAAACCTTACAGTCGAAGCTTTATGGTACCTACGCACAGATGCAGAGAGCTATACTTAACAACTTCTAGTGACAACAACCAGCTAAATCACGGATCTATGAACACATAGATGATATTTTTGTAATCATATGCGAATGCTGATTGCCCTTTACAGGTCACTGCTGACGAGCAAAACATGAAGTCGCGAGTAATCTAGTGTTCTGGCTATCTAGTCATGAAACACGACTAGTTGGTCGACCAGCGACCACCTAAATCTACCAGTCATGTTATAGCACAGAGTCCTTTACTAATGACCTTTTAACTTTGATGCAGGACCGTGATGGTTGGCGTGATGGACTCATAACTATGGAAGATATCCCGAACGAATAATAAGCTCTTCACCGGTCGCATAATAACTGTAAAATAGCTTGCTAGTTTATCTTTGATTTGACTCTTACAGCCAAGTGGGGTTGAAAAGATCTTGCAACTTTAAATACTTCAAAAACATATTTATTTTTCATTACCTTAAATACTCACCAGTCACGCTTTATGGTTTCCCTATCAATGGAACTCCTGGATTATAATCTTCATTGAAACTCGACCGGTTAAGCCCCCAAAAGGAATTCATATAGACAACCAATCGCTAAAGATGTTAGAAAAATATTCAGCTTCTGATACTGCAATAAGATCTACTAACTATTTCTGCCATATATCTACAAGTGTCAGATCAAAGCAAAAATGGACCATTGCTGCCATAGCTGGGCTGGAACGGCGTTGCCATTAATCAAGAGCGTTAACACGGAGTTGTGGAAGATTAATTAGTGCCCACACTACAACTCCTTCCCATAAGGCTTACGTCCATATCACGTTGAATACACCGGTTCTCGCTCGATCATCAAAGTTAAGCAATCTGAGCCTGGTCAATACTTAGATGGGTAACCGCTTGGGAATACCAGATGCTGTAAGCGTCTAGTGACGGATGTGCGTTGTGGTGCAGTGGATATCGGCTCGGAAAGAGAAATCGGTGAGCCGACTTCGAATTCCAGTTGAATACCCTGCATTCACTTAAGCACTGGTACCCTTGGGAAAGGTATTAATCCGTCCCTTCCCTCCATTTATGGGTTAAATAACAAGGGTAATACTTGGGGACCCTGCACTTAAAAACAAATCCCAATGAATCTTGATACTCAAAAAGAAACATGTATTACTAGACACAAAACTTATATAAAAACAACAATAACTTGTTGAAAGAAAAAGGTATTACCAATGAATAAATAAAATTTAATTTGGCAATAAATGATCAGCTGAGGTTGATATGCCATAAAAACAAAACAACCAACCAACCAACCAACCAACCTTTTCATAAACGAAGCGGCGCAAGCCTATGGCTATTCTATCGATATTTCCATGGAAAATGTTCTGACAATCTACAGTCCCTACTTGAAGAAGTTCAGATATTTGCAATTAAGCCCCCAACCATGCCACGTACCGAGAGACGAATCATCTTTATTTCATTCGTATTCTATTGGTAATATAGAAGTTCCGTTCGAATCGACACTTCGAAATAGCATCCACTATTTGGAACAGATTGCCGAAAAGATCCTTCTCCAACCATTACTCATTATTTATCCTGCATTTGTTCATAAACTATGATACTTAAACCCATGAACAAAACTTCCTTCAGTAACCCTTTTTATTGAGAGGCTCTTATGCTTTGTATCGGTAGAACAATAGTGTGAAAATGTATAATACTAAAATGATCCGTCTAATTTAAAATATATTATAATATTCATTCACCAACGGTAAAATAATCGTATAATATTAAAAGATTTATTATCCAAAAATATTCCAATCGTATAATAGTTTTTCTCCGTTCGTATATTGATTGTATATTCGTCCAACGATTATTCACGAAGCGTATAAGTATTAATACTCCTTTTCCAACAGTATAATTGTATAATAATCATCCTCCAACCGGATAATAATTGTATACTAGTTATGCTTCAACCGCATAGTATTTATATAATAGTCCATCACTAACTGTTTAAAAATCCTCTCTATTATAATAAAGACCGTTGTGCATTTATATATATATATATATATATATCCTGTCACGCTCATGGAGGGAGAGTCAACAGCGAAGAAGTGTCTGCTCAGTTCATTCGTGAGATAATAGCAAGTTCGCTCAGTTCATTTTCTTTTTATTACCAGTTAATAAACTTTTATTATGTGATCGAGTAGTAAAGAATATCTATCTATCTATCTATCTATATATATATATATATATATATATATATATATATATATATATGCGGTGTAGATATAGAAGAATCCAAAGAAGTATCCTATCGGGGTCTTTATTGGTGAATTTCATTCGTGTAAAATCTTCTGCACAATAAAGACGGAAGCTGACGATGGTTCGCCTGAAATAGGCCTACCCTTCCGCTTAACCAGGGAATAACCTGTCTGTCTCAATATATATATATATATATATATATATATATATATATATAGAAAGAGAGAGACAGAGTCATCTGCAGACAAGCATGTTTCGCTGTATCACAGCATTTCAGTGCAGTCAGATTAACCGTTTGCATCAAGCCGAGATCGAAATCCAACTGATTTGTCATCAGACAAACCTCTTTCTACAGCGCTACCGGGGTACGGCAGAAAAAGGCTGCTTTTACAGTAGGTTATTCACAGGTTGTAAACAAACAGTCAATAACTGAGAGCGTTTAATTTAGTAACCGAACCGAATTGCGTTCAATTCATTAATCAAAGAACGTAGCGTTAAGCCGTAAGTAGTTACTGGTCTTATTAAATCTACCACTCTCTATAGTGCTCTATCGACTAGAGAGTGCATAAATAATATATATATATATATTTCCGTCTATTATAATAAAAAATGTTGTTTATATATATATATATATAATCTTGTGATTCATTGACGTATTGGAATGGCTAGGGACGCATTTCAAATGCTAACCGGAGTACTGATAGTTTAAGTTTTGAGTCTGAGTTTTCTTTAACGGCATATCAACACCTCTGTGGGTTATTTAATGCCAAAGATTAAGATTTTAAGTTATTTTTCAAATGTTCGTTTAAAGTGAGATGTTGATTTGGTCAGATTTTAATGAATTTTTATTTTAGAAAACTGAGGATGTCTTCCAGTTTTCTGTTCAAATATGTATTGCTGATAATATTGCTTTCTTCAAAAGGGTATCATGGCAATATTTTTTCTTAAAAATGTTTTATGGTAACATTTTTCCTTTAAAAAGTATATTTTTCTAGAAAAGTCTATTTTTATACTAATACATAGTGTTTTGAAACCCCAGTGTAGGGGTTAACTATTTGCCCATACCTGGGACTCTAACCGGTACAACCCCCCCCCGAATCAGTTTGGACTTGGGAAGAAGAGCAATTAAGAGGCGGTACCATGTTCCTCATAACCTCTCAATCAGAGGCCTTGCTGTAGGATTTAGTTTACCATTATACCTAGGACTATAGTACTGAGAGACAAAAAAATTTCATCTAAAACAACGAAAAGAATGCTGGATTGCTATGTGATATTTGTCCTTCTGTATGGAAGTGAATGCTCGACGATCTCATCAAGGATGAAGGAAAGGCTTGAGGTATCAGAAATGTGGTTATACAGAAGGATACTGAGGATACCATGAACTGAGCACGTGAGCAACAATGAGGTATTGGAGAGGATGCAATCGAGAAGAAAACTGATACTAAACATCAGGAAGAGTCAGATAAGGTCCCTGAGACATGTAATGAGGAAGGAGGGTCTGACGAATTTAATACTCACAGGATGAATAGAAGGAAAGAGAGACAGAGGAAAGAAGCGCGACAGGCACTTCATAGGCCTGAGCAAATGGATGGCAGAACGGGGTTTGGGAGAGAGATAAAATATTGAGAGCGTCAAGAGAAGGGGCAAAGTGGAAGTCCATGATCGCCTACATCCTGAAGGGACACAGCACATGAAGAAGAATATATTTATCAAAACTTGTTTATAAATGGAACTTTGTGTGTGTGTCTGTGTATGTGTGTGTCCGTTACCTATAGACTCCGAAACGGCTGAATCGATTTTCTTGAAAATTTAAACATTTGTACTATCAGCGTCTGCGAGTGTTCTTAGCTAGGTTTTGTATCGAGGTACCCTCGATAAATATCAAAAATCGATAATCGAATAAATCGGGTTATAGAAAGATTGGTCCGATTTTAATCAAATTTGATACACTCATAGACAAAGACATAAGAAACGATATTCAGAAGTTTCAAGGTTGCAGTTCTTACAATAGTGCAGAAAATCGACACTATATATATATATATATATATATATATATATATATATATATATATTTAAAAAGCAAGATGTTTGTGGGTGTGTCTGTTTATCTGCCTGTATGTCTGTATTTTTAAGCCCCTTTATTTTAGTTTTTGCTTCGGGTTTGGCTCCAAGTAGGTATAATTGGAGTTCTTCGTCTCAGCCATGACACCATTTACTTATTTAGCCTTGAAAATTCTGTCTACGACGAAAAAAACTTATTTGATATCGATACAAGGAAATCAAAATTTGACTTACATCCATTCATCTTTCTTTCAGTCTACGGTTTCGCTTTAACTGGAAACAACTATTGCTTTTTTAGTGTTTCCTGCCAACGTCCAAAGCGTCTGAGCTCCAGTATTATGGAAGTTTTAAAGCTTTCATTACGCCCGAGCAACCCCGGGCTATACTGCTAGTATTTGTATAATGCGTTGTATAATAATCCCTCTCCAATCGTATAATAATTTTATAATAGCCCTTCTTCAATTGTCCAGTAATTGGATAATAATCTTTATCTAAAACTATAATAATCGCAAAATAGTCCCTCTCCAAACATATAATAATCGTTTAATATTTCTTCTCTAAGATTATAATAATTGTGTAATAGTCTTTTCCTCAGCCTAAAATAATTGCATAAGAGTCCTTCTACAGCCGTATAATAATCGTATAATAGTCTTTGTCCAATCGTATAATAATTGTATAATAATTCTTCTCCTACCGTGTAATAATAGTATGATAGTAACAGCAATCGGTTTATAAATACCGAAATGGACCTTATTTTATATCTCACATCGATTTGTATTCCCTTCAGCAAATCAATGATTTCCTATTACGTATAACAGAAATCAATTCTTTCTACTTATAGTTGAGTGAGTTGATCCCTAGTTGGCGCTGTCGCTTTTGAAACGCAAAATTTAATCGAACATACAACGATTTAACCCTTTATAGCCTGATAGTGAACTTCATTTAAGATATAAACCATTCCTTTTCCTTCATCTTCTTACTGAGTTAAGACATTACATTGACAATTCTTCCTTGTTGTGTAGCACTGCGATTTGACCGCGGATATAAATCATTTCCTCTTATTGCCACGCGCTGGATAAGATCCAAGACACCAATTGCTACTCCTGACCGACCTCCATTAGATACAGGACGTTACTTGTTCCTTCTGCTCGCCCCCTCCTGGACACTGTCCAGTGTTGCATTTCCAGACGAGATGCCACTGTATCAGATTCAACAGAAATGCAGAATTTAAGCAAACTACGTCTTGAATGTATTCAGCAGTTTTTCCAGAAGCTGACGAGCTATGAACGTATATTTTTTAAGTGCTTTGCGTTAGACATCTACGTCGAAGATACAATCACGTTATCTTCGTTAAAATCCTGGCTTGAGGGCTTGCTGCGAGGAAACATAAAATTAATATCGCTGTATTTGATAATGTTTTTAAAGATAAAAATAAAAAAATAACTTTAATAGTCATACTGCTGAAATGAATTTCTAAAAATCTACTTCACAAAAAGAAAGTGGAAATTTGAATTAATACCAACACTTATTTTTTTAGTTTTACTAAGTTTGAATGCAAATGTTAGTTTTAAAAATTTAGAAATTTTTTTTTTCCAAAATAAAATTTTATTATATAAATTAAATCATTTCATACTATCAATATCAGAGAAAATGAAATATTAAAAAATAAAAACCAAGTTTATTCGTAAATATTATTAAACATTATTATTAACATTTAATTATTATTTTTCTAAAATGACAATCAAATCTTTATTTAATTATGACTAAAAAATAAAAAAAAATAATAGTTTAAATTAGCAACTGTTTTTAATCTAATCAAACCGTACAATGACAGCCCTAAAGATATTGAATTATTTAAAGTATTTAAAGTATTTAAAGTATTTAAAGTAATGTGTAAGACACAGGAAAAAGTAAAGTAACTGTCGAAAAGAGTTTTAAAAAAGGTTCCCTCCAACACAGAAAAAACATACACAATACTTTTACTGAAACCAAATCGGTTGAGTTTTGATCCCGGCCAGAAGCAAGTGGAAGTGTCTAGCCACACTGATGAGTGTGATACAGCGAAACAGCCTTGTATGTGGATGACTATTTTCATGGCTTCTGCTCGGATGAGCTTAAGTCACTGATGCCTCCTCAACAGGTGTTTACCCGTTCAACCAGACTGGCAACTGGGTCCCACCCATTCACAGTCAGGTTAGCCAAACGCAGACGACAATTCTACTCCTGCAGCTTCCTCTCTCGCACTTCCCGCCTGTGGAACTCACTCCCGTATTCTTGCTTTCCTGACGGCTACGACCTCCAGAAATTTAAAAGCAAAGTTAATACTCACCTACTAACCACTGGCCTCTAGCTCTCTCCCCTCCCCTGTATAACCTTCCCTTTCTCTCCGCCCATGTATCTGTCATTGCACCTGCTTTCTCAGCTTTCTATTGTTCCTTTCTAACTAGCTTGTACTCCTCACTCTTTTCTAATTAATCTTTTTACATTTATGTAACCCCCTGCACATCAGTGGCGTTTCTGCCTTGCTCGGGGTGAAATGATTAAAAAAAAAAAAAATATGTGTGTGTGTGTGTGTGTGTGTGTGTGTGTGTGTGTGTGTGTGTGTGTGTGTGTGTGTAAAAAGTCTTCACTACTCGGTGACATATCTATTGAAAAAATAAAATAAAAAGACATTGTTAAAGACTAAACAATAGAAAAAGAACTTTCATAACTGTTAGTAAAGTGTAATAAGTGGCAGTAAAGTTTAATGACTGGTACGAAAGAAATTGAATTGACTTGACCTTACCTCGCTATTGTCTCTTTAATTGACTGAGCCGAAACTGCCTCACTATTGTCTCTTTAATTGACTGAGCCGAAACTGCTTCGCTATTATCTCTCTCACCATGAGAGTGACAGAAAGGAATATATATATAGTCACCCGCAGCTGTATCACAGCTCATCAGTACGGTTAGACATCCGGTTGCTCTTAGCCAGGATTGAAATCCGACCGAATTGACGATTCTACCTCAGTGATATCGGCGCTCGGTAGAAGAAGGTGGACTTTATCGTGTAAATATACACTGTAATACACAATGTAAAAAATGCCAGTAGCCGAGAGTGTTCAGATTCATTACTGAATGAACAAAGCGTAGATGCGTGAGTAGCTACTGTTTTTTCAAAGCCTATCACTCTTCCAGAGTGATAGGCTTTTCAGCGTGTGAGAGCGTAAATAAATATATATAAGAATTGTGAAAATGTTTAGCGACAAGGTCGTTGCTTTTTGATTCGTATTTTTACTGAGAAAAGATATTTTTTTCAATCAGATTTTTATCGTAAAGTGCAGGATATCTGAGTATATATAGAGTGTTAAAAGGATTAATACAGATAATATTGTCACTTAAGTGAGCAGGTTCATGTGCAAAAAATGTGCAATCACCAGGGAGCCGAAATGCCTGATGAGGTGACACGGGAACAACTAAAAATTTATCTATCTATCTATCTATCTATCTATCTATCTATATATATATATATATATATATATATATATATATATGTGTGTGTGTGTGTGTGTGTGTGTGTGTGTGTGTGAATAGAATAACTAAAGAACAAGTAGGAAAAAAGTGTCTTTAATCTGACATGTTTCCCTTTAAAATGCTTCTTAGGAGATTTTTTTCAAGACGAATGATTTAAAAATATCTTTAAAATCCAAGAGACACTATTTTTATTGAGGTATGGTTTCGTTGGTCAGATACGTGTCACGTGCAATAAATCAATGGGTGAATATTTAATGTAGAGAAAAATACTTGTGTTTGTTTAAGTGTGTTTATGTGCCACGTGTAATAAAAACATTAGATGATTATTACGGATGTAAGTCTATGTAAGCGAAAATAATGCGTGTCATGAGTATTTCAACTATAGACGAATTAATTGCGTGTATATGTCGGTATATGACACCAACGAAATACATTTATATTCATTTATATTTATATTTAACCCATAACCGGGGAAGTAACGGATTTATACCTTTATATATGGAAGTGCAGGTAGTATATATATATATATATATATATATATATATAGGAAAACTATTAAAAAGTTGTAAGTTTAAAAATGTATTTTTAAACTTACAATACATTTTTAAACTTACAATACATTTTTAAACTTACAACTCTTTACTAGTTTTTCCTATACATATTAAGAGAGTATACGTGGATCATCACCATGTTATATATATATATATATATATATATATATATATATATATATATGCGTGTGTGTATGTGTGTGTAGGAGAGAGAGAGAATCAGAGAGTCAGAGAGATTGTGAAACTTATTCAAACGACATCTCCATGAGTATAATGCTCATTTGAAGAGGAAGAAAAAATGTAAACTGTACGCATGCGCATATCTGTCTCCTATCCGTTTGGTATCTTCAATATTGATCCAATTTTGCGCATGAGAGATCAGATTATTTTCTCCGAACTGAGCTGAGAGTCTGGCATAATTCATTGCAGATACAATGAGATGAAACAGTTATTTAATTTACTGAAAATTTATTTAATTTATTGTTATTTCTTTTTTTTTTTTTTATCTCAGATTCATGTTTTCGTCTTTGTGAAAGTATTTTGTTGTCCATTGTTGAAAATACAGTCGACCATTTCTTTTCGTTCTTTTTGCTTTTGTTTCAATCAAACGTTGACTTCCTCTTGATAAAAGGAATTTAGAACAGATTTTGTCGTTTCTTTCTCAGGATAGAATTAACTACGGGGCTTCTGATTCGACTCAATGTATTCTGTTTATTACACAGGCTTGAGGAGAATACCTTCAACTGTATTTGACTTCCGCGTCGAATATATTTTTTCATTTTTTGTTTTAAGGAAACGCAGTCTGACACTCGACCCTACACAGGAACTTTTTTCATTTTCGGCACAAACACACACACGTACCCTAATATATATATATATATATATATATATATATATATATATATATATATTGAAGGTGGATGTTTTTATGTTAACGTCTTTGCAACCTCTCTAAAGATGGCTCATGTGAACCGAAAGCTTAGAACCAACTTAATAAAAAATTATCTAAATTTTGGATAATTTTTTCTATATTTTCACCTGAAATTAAAGCCAAAATACGATGTTTAGAACGGCTCATGATTAAACATAATTGACATTCATTGTCTCTTATATTCAACAGTATATGTTTAGAAATTATATATATATATATATATATATATATATATATATATATATATATATATATATATTTGACAAAGTGGAAAATGTATACTTTTGTTACGTTTCGTCTTTCAGAATTTTATTGGAGTTAATTTGTTATATTATCAGTAGTGCTGATTTTTTTTTTATCTAGCGAACTTATTTATAGTCCTTTTTTGTTTTACATCATTTTTGTAAGTAGGTATTTGACAGTGTGATATTTGAAGACCTGTCAAGACTAGTGAAATGTTCTAAGAGCCAGGGAGCAAATTTAATATAGATGTTCTTGCAATTAAGGCACTCTATAATTTTTTACGTAGTAGTGAATTATTTTCTTTAATCAGGATAGGATTTTTTATGTCAAAATTGTAGTCAGTGTCGTTATAGTTGGTAGCAAAATGCATTTGAAGTATTGTTTTGTCAAATGCCTTTTTTTGTTCATCTCATCTTTTATTTAGATTTCTTGAGGTTTCTTCTATGTATTTTTTGTGACAATTAGTACGGATGATGGTGTAAACTTCTTCTTCAGGTTTTAGGTTATTGTTTTGTTCAATATTGACTATGTTTTTTATCGTTTTGGATGTAGTAGTATCGAAAACTAAACAAAGCAATAAGCTAACACCTTAGGAATTAGTTTACTCCATCGCCTGTAACAAATGCGACAAAAATACATAGGAATCTAAGAGAAAAAAATCTCTAAAATTTCCAGCAACCTCTGATAAGCGCTCTTGCATAGTTCTTCTTCTTCCTTTTCTTCTACTTCTTCTTCTTCTTCTTCTTCTTCTTCTTCTTTTTCTTCTTCTTCTTCTTCTTCTTCTTTTTCTTCTTTTTCTTCTTTTATTCTTCTTCTTCTTCTTCTTCTTTTTCTTCTTTTTTTTTCTTCTTCTTCTTCTTCTTTTTCTTCTTCTTCTTCTTCTTTTCTTCTTCTTCTTCTTTTTCTTCTTCTTTTTCTTCTTCTTTTTTCTTCTTCTTCTTCTTCTTTTTCTTCTTCTCTTCTTCTTCTTCTTTTTCTTGTTCTTCTTGTTCTTTTTCTTCTTCTTCTTTTTCTTCTTCTTCGTCGTCGTCGTCGTCAATACTCATCTATTAACCACCTGACTGTAGTTCTTTCACCACCCCGTGTATCCTTTCCTTTCTCTCCACCTTTGCAATTGTCATCACACCTTTATTCCCATCCTTCTTTTGCTCCTTTTGTAACTGGTTCGTCTTCCTCTTCACTCTTTTCTACTTAATCTTTTTACTCTTATGTAGCCCCCCTGCCATCAGTGGCATTACCGCATCGCTCGGGGTGATACGATTTAAAAAAAAACACCACGCAACCAAAGTTCCGTCATCCACATGATCAGTTCCGTCAAATATTTTATCCGTTACTTTCCCTATCTCTTTTCCCCTCTATCTGGCCTGTTAGTATCAGGTTCTCTAAGCCTGCCTTCCTCATTGAATTGTCCAAGGAAGATTAGCTGTCTCTTCCCCATGCTCAGTATTAATTTCCTTTTCGTTTTCATTCTTTCCAAAACCTCATCATTGTTCACATGGTCGATCCATGATATTCGCAGAATCCTGCTCTAGAACCACATTTCAGTTGCTTCAAGTTTTTTCTTCATGTTCGTTGAAATTGTCCAGCATTCACTGCCATACTGAAGAACCGACATCACATAGCAATCCACTATTCTCTTCTTTGTTTCGAGCGAAACTGT
Source organism: Ascarosepion bandense (assembly GCA_037127315.1). NCBI lineage: Eukaryota > Metazoa > Mollusca > Cephalopoda > Sepiida > Sepiidae > Ascarosepion > Ascarosepion bandense. The sequence goes on from JBBBDQ010001459.1 coordinate 2,352,799, forward strand.
CCGGTTTTTTAATACGTTACTCAACCTCTGGGAATGATTTATTCGCCATGCTAATTCGCATTAGGATCTCTGTGTCGCACTTTCCGGCTTCTGTTAGAACACTTCCCAGGTATTAAAATTTTTGTACCTGCTTGATTTTAGTATCCCCACCTGTATTTGGCATTTTGAGTTGCTCTTTTTGCTAATGACCATGCATTTGATTTTATTGCAGTTTTTTGTAGGCCTTTCTTGTCACTCTCGACAGCTACCTTCTCTAGGAGGTCTTGCAGTTTCCTTTCCGTGTCTGCTATCAGCCCTGTACCATCTGCGTAATTTATGCTGTTTAAATTGTGTCCTGCAATGACGAAACGTGGCATAATTCTAGGGTCCTCAGAACATAACAAATGTAGTCAGATGAAGTCCGAAGAAGGACGAAATGCGTGACAAATAAACATTTTCCACTTAGTCATACAATGATATATATACAAATATGTATAGTTCTTTCATTTCGTTGATATAGAAAAATACTAAACTATGAAAATGCATTGACGAAATTGTCATCACATGATGCACATGCAAAATTCTTTAAACATTTAGTCAGTTAAGTGCCATATGTGATACACGCTTTGAACGATCATGTTTCGAATGAGGCATGACTGACTGGGCAGAAGATTATCCCGCTGTAGGTTGCCATTGCCTTTTGTGGTAAACTTGTTGCCGACCAAGGCTATAAAACCCAATCTGTTTTATTATTTAACCCATAACTGGAGGGAAGAGACGGATTAATAACTTTCCCAGTGGTATTTGTGCGCAAGTGAATGCAAGGAATTCAACTCGAATTCGAACTCGGCTCTTCGATTTGTTGTTCCGAGTTGATATCCGCTGCGCCACAACGCAGATCCGTCCTTAAAACACAACATCAAATTGTTCCAGAATACTTATGCTATTTTTTAAAAGCACCGGTCAATGAAATTGAAGTGTTGGAAAAGTTAAGCACAAAAATTACGTTCTAACAAAGTCGGACATGACTCAACTACACCAAACTATCAAATAACGCCATGAGACTCTGTGACTTTGATCAAAGGAGAATATAATTCTAAAGAGAGTGCCTTGATCGCAAGGTCATCTACAGTAAATTTACGCCTTGGCTCTTACAACATTACATCATTCCTGATAGAACTTCTAATATCACTATGTCGAATACCTACTAAGAAATGTAATGGAATGAAAAAGAAAAAATACTCTAAATGAGAAAAAATATCTAGTTTCTCAGCACCTTCCGATTCATGCGCATGTGCAGTCATACCAACTTAACAAATTTAGTCTGATGAAGTCCGATGTTCGAAACTCCTTCACAAGTAAACTTTTTCAACTTTGTTATACAATTTTCCTAATACTGTTCTTGATATTATAAACATTATTTATGGTTCTCTCTCTCTCTCTCTCTCTCTCTCTCTCACTCACTCACTCATAAACTCTCTTACACACACAGATATATTAAGTTGGTGGTATATAAGTTATCTGGATGCGTTTTTGTTCATATTTTTCATTTATTTATATATTCTTAAATAAACAGTATAACTAATAAAAACTACTCTGCTAATAATATAGGCCCGTATAAATAAATCACGATTTAAATTACGTAACGGTCAGTTTTCAGTCTGCACACGAAGATTGCGATGGGCGTGAGACTCTGAGTTGTGATGCCGGAGAGAAACATTCATACATATATGCAAATGAAAATAGAATGGTTCTTATTTAATATTGCACAACAGCATGTGCATCAAATGAATTTATAAATGTTTAATAATTCCCTATATTGCAGTTTCATCAATGAAAGAAGGAAGAAAATGAAGGGTGATTCGGACGAGTTCATCTTTGCTCCCTTGCCTTGTAAGATTTTGCAAAATAATAATAACAAAAGAACCATTATATTTTCATTTAGAATTATCCACTAAAAAGAGTATGAAATACGTAATTTCTTTTAAAAACTGAGGTGGCCTAATAATTATGGCCGATAGTATATATATATATATATATATATATATATACTATCGGCCATAATATATATATATATATATATATATATATATGTATGTATGTGTGTGTGTATTTATATATATATATATATATATATATATATACACATATGTATAGATGTATATATATATATATATATATACACACATATGTATAGATGTGTGTGTGTGGGGGGGGGGTAGGTGTACATAAAATGAAGTCCGAACGAGGAAAGAATCTAAAATATATTGGTCCTTTAGAAACATTTTGACAATGGGTCAAGACATCAATTTTCTTAATTTTCATATCTACTGGTACATCCACACATACAAACTCATACACACACACACACACACACACACACACATATATATATTTATATGTATGTATGTATGCGTATCAAGTAATCAAAACGCACACATGTATACATATTTTCTAAAGAAGTAATGATTGTTTTTATTTATTAATCTGACAGAGGTTTATCACTTCAAACGTTATTTTTAGAGAATACTCACATCTGGATAGACGTTCTAATTATTTATTAAACAGGATATTGATTTATTTTCGTCTCCGGACTTGAATATTCAATAAATCTTTGACGAAAACAAATAGGCATACTGTTTAATGAATAAACAGAGCGTCTACTCAAATATGATTATCCTTGACTTCAATTTATCTTTGTTGTTACAACGCGTTTTGTTGGTCTCTCGCCCAACTGTGCTTCACACATAATCAAGAACGTTGCACTCTGGGATGTTAGGTGGCTTAGATGTAAGGGATGATATGGTCGCAGAAATTGTTTGACTCTTTTCCTGTTTGTGTAAGATGGTCAAAATCCCGTTACCAGATATATAGTCTACCAGCAGCCGTTCTTTTGATCCAGAGAAGCCTTACCTCTTCGCGGTATGCCCCCGTGTTGAGACTAAAGCCCTGTAGGAAGATGAATGAAATCATAATGTTGCCATTACTAGTGATATGCCTAATCACCTTTGTAATCACAATTAAATACATCTAATTCTTTCCGAATCTTCTTGACTATCTTCATATTGACATCAAAGACTATGAAATATTCGTATTGTATCCTCCGGCTCAAATGCCAAGCAGTATATGTCATTTCTAAACTTTTGACGATGCGAATTACATAATGGTGATCTGTTTCTCACAAACGGTGCTCAACTGACCCTACTATAATGTGCAGTCAACTAAATCGAAAACAAATTACACGCATTTACAGTATTTACATTATTCTGACTATTGTCTTAATTTTTGTTCCCTAAAAACACATGGCCCAGTGGATATAGACGTTGGTCAGTTCCTGTGACTTGGCCTAAAGATTTGTGAGTTGAATACAGCAGTGGTGAACAAGTAACTTACAGGGTTAGAGGAGATAACAAAAGAAGGCTAAACGCAAAAGGGATTGACATGATATACCCCAGTGATTGTAATAAAGAGTTTTGTTGTTCGATATTATTAGCACCTGAAGAAGGCCGGAGCGTACAACGGCCGAAATGTCCTACAAATGACAAATATAGAAATATAGAAATATAGACACAAGCTATACGCATGTGTGAAATAAAAATATAATATGATGATTATTTATCTATTGCACCCAGTTTGCATATAAATATATGTGGTAATTTTGCACATATACAATGATTCTATGAATTTATAAATTTCTAGTACATACAATACAGAAATAGTGTTTGGATATAATTGAAACTCACAGGATAGATAAGAGCAAGAAGAACAGCGAGAACGCTGTAACAAATGCGTGCCAAACATTAATGAATACGTGACTAAAGCGACGACGAATTATTCAAATATTTTTTGAGCTCCAAAATTCTAAAGCAGAAAGATCTAATGTTGACTAAACCTGAACATCTAAACGACTTTTTTACAAGTACCGAACAGTTTTTTTAATCATTTCACCCCAAGCAACGCAAGCCACTGCCACTATTGCGCAGGGGGTTACATAGGGGAAGGTGGTGAGAAAGAGTGGTTAGATATAGGAAATGTCAGAAGGATGGTGATAGAGGGGTAGGGATGTAGAAAGGAAGAGTGTCTGAGAGAATAGATGCAAGCTATTGCGTTAGGAGGTGTCTGTTGACCTTACATTTAAACTCCTGGAGATTGTAACTGTCGAGGAAGCAAGTATGTGGAAGGGCATTCCACAGGCGGGAAGTGCGAGAAAAGAAGCTGTTGGAGTAAAAATTGCGGTTACATTTCATCGGTTTAACTGTAAAAAGGTGGGATCTAGTTGCTAATCTGGTATCTCGTTCAAATTCGTACCTAAGGGGCACCAGTGATCTAAGTTCATCGGAGCAGAAGCTGTAAAAGTATTTATAGAAGAGGCACAGGGGAAGCTACGTCACAGCGGTGAGAGAGTGACTGCAGGCGGTCTGCCAAGTCGGTATCGATCACATTACAGATTCTCTGTTTTATTTTGTCAAGAACCCCGAGGAGAATAGCAGGAGCATCCGACCAGATGTGGCAGCAGTATTCAATACACGGGCGGATGATAGATTTATATTTGTGCAGGATAGATTCAGACAGGAAAAACTTCCGGGCCCTGCACAGAGAACCGACTTTCATAGTTATGACCCAGTGACAAGCAAAAATTCCAGCGCTTAAAGATTATGTTACTTTCAAATGTTAGAAGCAACCATTTTTTCTTAATATTTAGCTCAAAAGAACTTCAAAGCTAGTCACATTATCGGGCTGTTAAAATTGGTAAAAAAGCCATTTAGGAGGTAAATTCTCTTAGCTTTTCATTGAATTCGGATCGTTCCCAGTAGTCGTAGGAGCAAATGTCTCGAGCTGAAGTTAGTCCTAGATTTGAGAGGATGAAAGCGCACTGAAGGGTGTCACGCCAAATCACATGGAGCAATCATGTGACCAGTTTTGTGAATAGCAGCAACGAGATTATTTTTATGCAGAGCTGTTAAAGAGGTTCAAAGTGGGGTGTTAAATTCGTCGTTCGACGATGTGGATATTTAGTGCCAGTGAGAGAACGAAGTGGCGGTAACTCTGAAATCAACGGCAATCGAGGTGAAAGCAGACGGTGAAAGGTGACGCAAGCAGCGGACAAACGTCGTTCGATTAATTGATGGCTTGTGGACCCATTGCACATATTTGATTTTATTCTCTTACATATCCACTTTATTTCTTCTACCGCTTCACTTGCTCATTGTTCGGCAATACACACGCACACTTACAAACACGCATACATACAATCACAAACACACAAACACACACACACACATATATATATAATAAAATACAGTTTTAAGATGCTAAATTGATAATATAAAAGTGATCAATACCAGTGTGGACATTGATGTTAACACTGAGAGGCGACAGTCTATTTAATGATTGAAAAAAATCTAAAAGAATGAAATAAGCTGTCGCGACCCGATTTTAACACCAGTGTTCAAACACTTTTTCTATATATACAGCATAATTATATATATATATATATATATATATATATATATATATATGTGTGTGTGTGTGTGTGTGTGTGTGTGTGTGTGTAATTAGACTCTCTCTCTCTCTATATATATATATATGTGTGTGTGTTTGTGTGTGTGTATAATTAGACTCTCTCTCTCTCTCTCTCTATATATATATATATATATATATACACACACACAGTGGAACCTGTCGTATGCGACCACACATAATACTATGTCGCTTACTAAAGGCTCACAGTCATGAACTATTCACGCCAGCAACGTATATTCCACTCACCAGAATGTACATATTAATTTTACCATGTAATCTGGTAATAAGTGAATAAGAATATAAGATTGTCTTTCAAGAAATCTATTCAGTACAATTCATTTAAAAAATTAAAAAATGTATTTACCACGGTCAACAAGAGACTAAAACATTAATTCACAAAAATTATTTATTACCTGGACTTAAAAACAGGCAATTATTGCTTTCTTTTTCGTGCCTGTTCTAGTACTAGCCATTTCTTATAAAATATGTAGGTTGGAAAAATTCGCAACGTATACGGTTTCAATTTTTCTTTTAGAAGTGAGTGATAGCAAAAGAGAATCTGCGATAATACATGAAAAAAACATACAAAAAACTGACAGCAATCGTGGGTGGGGGTAGAGAAACAGGGAGATAGATATAGATATACCCAGATAGAATTAGAGTAGATAAATACACAAAAAAATAAAGGAACAAAAGAGATAGACACTTGAGAAAGGGACATAATTGTGATTGTCCCACTTCCTGACTTTATCCAAGTCAGTACAGAGACTGAGATAAATCCCTTGAACATGTCATATACAGCCGATGTTTGACCGTGAGGTGAACTCAGGCAACGTACATTTAAAAACGAAATAACAGTTTAATACAACACTACAATAACAAAATAATGAGGTGCTGTTCCTGGCTTAGATCAAAGCAAAATGAAACAGATTACTCATTTAGTTTCTCCTAATTTAGAAGTTCGCAGTGTACAACCAAAATGGATTTTTTTTTTAAAGCGGTACCTTGATCAGTGATTTTCACTTGTTGGTATTCGTCGCTGGTCGCTTTCGGGAGGCAGTCGCTCACAAAGGGTCAATTAACATTAGCAAATAGTCCGTGCATAGAAAAGCGGTCGTTAACAACAGGTGGTTGCATACGAAGTTTTCCACTGTGTGTGTGTGTGTGTGTGTGTGTGTGTGTGTGTGTGTGTAATTATGGTCTTCCTTATCCGATTGAGCTCTCTAAAGGGGGAAAATTTTAAAACATTAAACACTTCTGCGATTTCCGCATTACTCTCTAGTTATGAAATGAGTTCTCTCGACTGCTGGTGTGTATACACATCACGTATACATAACACGTTAAAACTTTTTCCTCTCTTAGCCGATAGATTCGGGTCAGACTCTTTGACTAACACCAAATCGGTCAAATTTCAACCACGGCTGGAAGTAAGCGGATGTCTAGCCACACTGATGAGCTGCTATACAAGGAAACAGGCTTGTATGTGGATGACTATATATATATATATATATATATATATATATATATATATGATTTTGAATTAATTAAATAATTTCAAATTGTCCGTTGTTTATAACCATTTCGTTAATATTCATATATATATATATATATATATATATACTAGCAGTATATCCCGGCGTTGCTCGGGTGTAATGAAAGCTTCAAAACTAATCCATGGTCCTGGAGCTCAGACTCTTTGGACGTTGGCACGAAAGACTAAAAAGCACTAGTTGTTTCCAGTTAAAGCGAAACCGTAGACTGAAAGAAAAATGAATGGATGTAAGTCAAATTTTGATTTCCTGGTATAGATATCAAATAAGTTTTTTTGTCGTAAACTGAATTTTGAAGGCTAAATAAATCCTCTGAGTAAATGGTATCATGGCTGAGACTAAGAACTACAATTATACCTACTTAGAGCCAAACCCGAAGCAAAGACTAAAATAAAAGGTCTAAAAAAATCCAAACATACAGGCAGATAAACAGACACACACACAAACATCTTTCATATATACATATATATATATATATTATCGATTTTCTGCAGTATTTTAAGAACTTCAACCTTGAAACTTCTGAATATCGTTTCTTATGTCTTTGTCTATGAGTGTATCAAATTTGATTAAAATCGGACTACTCCTTTTGTAACCCGATTTTTTCGATTATGGATTTTCGATATTTATCGGGGATAGCTCTACACAGTATTAATTTCCTTTTCGTTTCCATCATTTCCAAAACTTCATCATTCACATGCTCGGTCCACGATATCCGCAGCATCCTTCTATAGAATCACATTTCAGTTGCCTCAAGTTTTTCCTTCATCTTTGATGATATTGTCCAGCATTCACTGCCATATTGAAGAACTGACATCACAGAGCAGTCCAGTACTCTCTTCTTTGTCTCTAGTGAAATTTTCCTGTCTATTAATGCTTTAATCAGCTTCTGGAACGCATCCTTCGCCATGCGAATTCACCTCCGGATCTCTGTGTCACACTTTTCGTCTTCCGTGAGAACACTTCCCAGGTATTTAAAATTTTATACCTGCTTCCAGCTGCATTAGACATTTTGGGTTGCTCTTTCTGCTGATGATCATGGATTCAGTATTCTTTTAGTTTATTTGTAATCCTTTCTTGTCACTCTCTTCAGTTACCTTCTGTAGGAGGTCTTGTAGATTCTTTTCCGTGTCTGCAATCAGCACTCTATCATCTGCGTACCCTATGTTGTTGAAATTGTGGCCTCTGATGACAAATCCTTGCATAACATCTAGGGTCCTCAAAATAGTCTCGTTGTACAAGTTGAATAAAAATACAAATAGTCAACAATATTATGGAAAAGATGTTTGCTAGTCGTGTCTACTAGTATACTTACAGAGTAAGAAAAATATTTCAAAGACTTAAAATAGGCCGTTATTCTAGAAACATTGGGCCCAAGCGAATGCGGATGTGCACAAGACTTTAAATGCATGAACTGCATATATTTATGTCTTTTCCATTAATTGCTCATCCCGTTATGGGTTATGTTTTATGATGAAGAAATCTGCCGGAACCTCAAAGAATGGTCACATCTGCAACTGATTTATATCGGACAGGGCAAAATAAAAACAATTTGAGTGCCAAAAAAAACAAAATAATTAATAAGACCACACCTTATACATAAATCCATAATTAGGTAAGCAAATTTACAAAAACATACAACACACAAATGCAGGAACACACACAAACACTTACACACACACAAACACATACGCACGAGCGCACACACACAAACACATACGCACGCGCACACACACACAAATACATACGCACTCGCGTACACACATACACACAAACACATACGCACGCGCGCTCACACAAACCTATATTTATATATGAAGAACAATATTTTGGGGAAATGTATGACAAAGTGAAATGTTTTCTTGTGGTGTGTTTCGTTCGTTAGTAATTCATCGACCTAAATTTATGACATTGTTCGACTAGACATGCGCACGAATGAGGGATACTGGAAATTTTTAATTCTTTGATTTTTTTTCTCACATATAATCAAACCGATTACATTAAGAATATAAACTCAAAGAATAAAGGCTAGCCAGGCGGCCATAAAAACATAAACGCTATTTTCTAATCTTAAATATGTCTACAAAATTCCGGACGCTTTCATTAATCAACTATATCCCCTACCCACTCCACTTTCTTCAAAATTCTAACGGACAGTTTACAAGACTTATTCCCTTATCGCTAACCCCCTCCAACATCCCACACACAATTTGCCAAATATAAGAAAAGAGGCCTTCCATTCTTTTCCACACCACCTGATTAGACATTGTAAGTCAAATGCCAAAACAAAATGTATAATTTGTAGTGGATATCTATAAAAAATTGTACATGTTCTAAAATATAATTTATAATATATATATATATATATATATTGACTGTTTAATACTTAGTTTTTGGTCCTAATATGGTTAGACCAGTGCACATTTATATTTAAAAGAGTTCTAGACAATTATATTGTAGAACTTTGAATATTTTCCATTTTTAAACGAGTTATTTCGCTACCCAGGTTTCTACCATGTGTGGTGTCTTCAGGCGATTTTTAATAAAAAAAATCTTAAAATTCGCTTGAAAACACCACTTATGGTAGAAACCTGGGTAGCGAAATAACTATTTGGAATATATATATATATATATATATATATATTCCATTTTTAAACGAGTTATATATATATATATATATAATGTAACTAAGAAATGTATCTATCTCCAATTCATCCCCATCCGAAGTTTGAAATTTCTATTTCTTTGACGCTTCTATTGTCTCCCAAACACTTTCTGTCGTCTGTGCATTTTCCCATTTTTTCTCTTTGTTAAAGCCAGACGTTGCGCGAACAATATCATATCATACGATATGATTGTAGGGAAGAGGACATATATAGAAGAAATTTTGTACATGTTCTAAAACATAATTTATAATATATATATATATATATATATATATATATATATATATATATATATATATATGGCAACGTCTTAGACCGCTCGAACACGAATGACCTCCAGTCTAAACGAGGTTTTTATCAAGCCTATATAACACATTTTCGATCCATCGCAACAACCATATCTGTTCTGAAATGTATCGTAATGTCAACAAATGTAAACATGTTACGGAAATTAAAGAATTTTAAAGAAACCTGGTTATAAGCTACCGACAGTTTGAAATGAATTGTTTGAACATTATTTTTATCGATACTCGTACTTAAGTAGATATTCTGTTTTTTAATTAAACAGTATTATATATTTATATCTACTGGCCTGATTATTTACGATAAATTTTTATTACGAAAATCCTGCCGAATGACACACACACACACACACACACACACACTTATATCTATATATATATATATATATATATATATATATATATATATGCTGTTAAATATAAGAAACAATGAATTTTATGTCAACACAAAATGAAATCGTCGGTGATGTTATATTATTTCAGTTTAAACAACCTCTCTGAAGATAGCTCATGTGAGCCGAAAGCTTAGAAGAAAATCAATAAATAATTATCCAAATGTTGGAGAATTTTTGTCTTTATTTTCAACTGAAATTAAAGCAAAAATATGACGTTTAGAACGGTTCATGATTAAATATAATAGACATTCATTGTCTCTTATATTTAACAGCATATGTTTAGAAAATTACTTGCTGCCTCGAGATATATATATATATAGGATTAATGCAGAGATGTTTGTCACTTACTTCATGGCGACTTCGAAGTTTCGTGAAGAAAGTGAAATTTTCAATCTGATGTTAAGCCCCGTCTTCTTTGTTTTTCTTGTTAATATGGAACTTTGTGTAATTTGATATATTTTGCTATGTGAGTGGTCTATATGTTATTAATTGTTTTTGAGTACATTTCGAAATAGACATCTCAAGCATATAGCACGTAAGGCAAGTAATTGACTGACTCATTGAAGTCCTGTGAGTATTAATTATTTCAAGCAGTCAGTCCTCATGCACTACACTATAAATTTTAACTGTTTTTTATTGTATTTTGTTGTTGTTTTTTATAAAGTAAATATGCCTTTCCAGTTTCCATTTTTTTAAGGGAACTTCTTCGTTACCCACATGTTCAGTCCATGCATCTCTGTGTCACATTTTTCATTGTTTGTTACTTTTTAATTGCTTTTAATTGATATGAGAAAATAGTGAATCCTCAAACATAAACGAAATAGTATGAATGTATAAAAATGCATTTTTATAGTAAAGAGATAGATAGATAAATAGATAGATAGATAGAAACAGAATGAAATAAATATATAATTAGATATGCATATCTTGCGATAGATAAATAGATGTTGAAAATATATATATATATATCCTAAAGCGCTTGGACATAAAAAATATACATTCGCACAGCTACTTCGTCATTTATGTCAAGAAAAAATGAAATTATATGAACACATGAAGAATTAAATAAAAAACTTATCTACAGTAACTTGTCAGTCGTCTTTAACAATATTTTAACCGCATTACAAATTTACGAACTGCAGCTGCTATTCTGTGACTGTTATCGTTGCATAGCAATGTTTTATGTCAACAAAAAATAATATAATCTTTGATGGTGGATGTCTTTATGTTACTGTCCCTGGAACCTTTCTGAAGATGGCTTATGTGAGCCGAAAACTTAGAACCAGCATAATAAAAAAATATGCAAATGTTGGACAATTTTCTTCTTAATTTTCACCTGAAATTAAATAAAAAATACGATGTTTAGAATGGCTCAGAGATTAGACATAATAGCCATTCATTATTCTTTATATTTAACAATATATGTTTAGAAATATATATATATATATTAAGCAACTGGGAGACTTTACAGGAGTGAACTAATTTACATACATACTTAAATCTCGTGGAAAAACCGGATAGTCAGCTGTAACTATACAATGCTGTGTGTCTGTTATTCAGTCATATTGCCTATTTGCAAGTGTTTATATACTCACTTACACTGAATTTTTTTACGTTTGTGGCTGTCCGTTTCTCACATTTTTCTACGTGCGTATGTATTTCACTAGTGTGTCTGAGTTTTCTTTACGGATGTCTTCCGTGTGTATCTGCGTCAAAGTTATTGGTTTTGTGTGCTGTTGGGTAAATGAGTGTACCTATGTAATTGAGCACCATTATTTGCCCCGTATATCTCTCCCACCAAATGAATAGGCAACTCTGCAATGCCTTCATCATGGCGAAGAAGAATTTCGATTACATGCTCAGGTCTGTAATATGAAAGACCGTTCAAAGACATCGAAATTCACGAAGCAGATATCTAGAATTATTCCTAACGCAAGTTAAATATCTGTGTTTAACTATCAAGTCCTCTTCATGTTCGGAATACATCAAATGCGACATTTTGGGTTATTTGTTTTTTGTTTTTGTTGCTTTTTTTTTTTTTTTTTTTTTTGTTTTTCTTAAAAATATAGAAAAAATCACAAATAATAAGAAGGGAGAAGAATAGAAGTTTTGGAAACTGTAGATGAGGAAGAAAGACTCTTCGTAACAGAAATAATAGTTGCAGTAACAGTCGTAGTATGAGAAGAAGTCTTTGAAATCGTAGCTAAAATACATCATTGAAGAAGAAAAAAAGAAAGAAAAAAAGAAAGAAGAAAGGAAGAAAGAGTTAATCTTCGTAAGTGAAAAAGATAAGCCATCACTGAAGAAGATGAAGAAGAAAAAAGAAGAAGAAAAAGAAGAAAAGGAATAAAAAGAAGAAGAAAAGGAAGAAAAAGAAGAAGAAGGAAAGGAGGAAGAAGAAGAAAAGAAGAAGAAGAAAAAAGAAGAAGAAGAAGTAGAAAAAGAAGAAGAAGAAGTAGAAAAAGAAGAAGAAGATGTCTTAAAATTGTAGAAGTGGAAAGACAGCTTTTGAGAAGAAGAAAGAAAACTGAAATATTTGAAATGGAGAAGTAAATTTTATAATTGTAAGTGTCAGAGGAAAACAAGAAGAGGAAGACGAATTATAGAGAAAACAAATTAAGAGGTGAAGAAACTGAAAATAAAAAAAATAGGACAGTACCAAATTGTCATGTAACGTCTGTCTTTCAGTATGGCAGCGAATGCATGACAATATCATCAAAGATGAAGAAAAGACTTTGACCAATCAAAATCTTAGGGATACCATGGACCGGACATGTTATCAACGACAAAATTTTGAAAAGGATAGCAACGAAAAGGAAACTTATACTTAACATCGAATGTGCGTTGTGGTGCAGTGGATATCGACTCGGAACGAGAAATCGAGGTGCCGAGTTCGAATTTCAGTTGAATTTCTTGCATTCACTTACGCACAAACACCCTTGGGAAAGGTATTAATCCGTCTCTTCCCACCAGCTATGGGCTAAATAATAGGACAGATTGAGTTCTATATCCTTGGCTGGCAAGAAAGCAATGACAACCTTATGCGAGATAATCTTCTGCCCAGTCAGTCATGTCTCATTCGAGACATGATCGCCCAAAACGTTTATCACGTATGGCACTTAACTGAGTGATACTTAACATCAGGAAAAGGCGGCTGAAGTTTCTGAGATATGTGATGGAGAAACAGGATTGGAGAATATGATACTCACAGGACAGTTAGAGAGAAAGAGAGACAGAAGAAAGCAATGAATGACATACTTGATGATCTTGAGCAAATGGATGGCACAGCATGCTTTGGAAGGAGTAACAAGGGAAAGGGTGCCAATAACTACAAATTATAGGGAGTTGTGGAAGACCATGATCACCTACGTCCTGAAGGGACACGGCACATAGAAGAAGAAGAAGAAGATGAAGTGGAGTTTTGTGCTTAGTTTAGCATAGGTTAACCAGACGATTTATGGAGCATCACCATGACATCAAACTCAGAGATATATAATTGCCCACGTCTTTAAACACATGGCATTTTAAAACAGCCGACCAGTCATTCTTGCCTCGAGGAAACGTTGACGCGATCTTGTCGGTGATGAAATATTTTCCATTATACAGAACATTTCTGACACATCTAACGTCGCAAGACTATCACTAGTTCCATGACAATTGCTCAGCTCCATGTATTAGTGACACAACTATATTATTAATTTATTTATCTTTTAGAAATGAATGGTTTTAGGAATATTTTACTAATTAATCGATACCTCAGGGGTAAGGTGTACGCATAACTTACAAACGAACCCAACCGGAATTGGAACTTTACCTTCCTGTTAACAATTCTAATCCATCATACATTACATCAAAGGCACATTCAAGCACATAGCACCTGGTATTCTTAAGTGGTTACCTATCTAGGTACTGACAAGTTTAGACGTTGATTAAGTGGTAATTTTCTAAGTGCAGCTTAAATGTGGCATAAGGCCGAAAGTATGAGACACCCAGTAAGGATCGAACTCACTACTCAATTGTAATGGTTCTAGCGAGACAGCTTACTAACCATTACACCACCTCGAGGTGCCCTACACCACCTATGGTACTGAAACCGGTGTTTCAATGTAGTGTGACCGTAAGACTACATTTGCTAAGTTCACATTGTTTATTTGTGAATTTTAAGCATTTTCTTTCGTTTCTAGGAAAAAAACAAAGTGGTCATCTTTACCTAAACGTATATGTATTTACCTGTTCGGGGACAGTCTTTCATACTGGAGTCATTTATAGAGTTTGTTTAGTTCCGTATGAGTGAATTTATAAGAATTTACATGCTTATAGGGAATTGTTAATTCCAGTTCGTTTCGATGTAAGCCATTAAGTATTTAGTAGGTTTGAGGAGAGGTCAATACAGGTCATTTGTATGTTGATTTAAAAAAATTTTACTTCGTTCAGGATAGGAAATTACTAAACTTTTATATCTCAGTTTAAATGTACTTACTTAGCTATCAGGTAAATATTGATCGTTTATACTTCAGTCTTAAAAAGACGATACTTCTTACTACGTCTTACACACACTAGTGCATGAAATTAAAGTATTCTAGACACCCCTGCGACACCGACACCGCACACACCCACATGAATACACACACACACACACGCGCGCACACACACACACACACACACACACACACACACACACACACACACATATATATATATATATATATATATATATATATGCGTGAGTGTGTATTTATATATACAGTACTGTGCAAAGTATTAGGACAAGAACGATTTTTTCTTTTATGAGACATTAAAGTAAAGTTTAAAATCACCCCTCTCCTAATACGTTTGCACATTACCGGTGGTGTGCAAAAGTATTAGCACAGGGGTGATTTTCCTAAAAACCTCACTGAATTTTAACTACAGGGTGAAAAGCCAAGTAAATCACTAATAAATATTGATTATTTAAAACTAGGTGTAAAATAAATGTATTAAAAATAAGTTATATTTAATTTTTCCTATTTTCTATTAAACATGTTACTTTGAAAATACTCATTATTCTATTATTCTTGGATATGACTGACTCTCGAATTGAGCTGTAAATAGTGACAACATAATATAAAGGTTTCTTTTTAAACTTTATTTTGATAATAGTTAGTTGTCTAGTTCATGCAAGTGCTCTTTAATTTTGAATTTGGCAAACAATTTATTTTTTAAGCAGCCCACAATGCCAAAGGTAGCAGAACTAACAACTGAACAAAGGAACAAAATAAAGGCTTTAAGAGACGTTAGGCGGACGCTTAGAAGGATTGCAGCTCACATCAAATGTTCCCAAATTCCACACAAAGCCCTGATTTCCATCCTATTGTAGATCAATGGGATATTTTGGACAACAAAAAATGATAAATATAATGTTACTTCGCAAGACACAATTTGGGAACAAATACAAACTGCTTGGCAGGAGATATATAAATATTGAAGAAGCTTGTGATGGCAATGCCTGACAGAATGAAGGCTGTGATCAAAGCAAAAGGCTATGATACTAAATATTAAATTTATTTTATAACAAGTGTTTTTTCTTGTTAAAGCATAAAATTAAATATAATTAAATATAATTACTTAGTAAATTAAATATAATTACTTTAAGTAAATTGTTTATTTTTTGTTAATATGCCTCATAAAAGATAAAATAGTTCTTTTCCTAATGATTTTGCAGAGTACCGTATATATATATATATATATACATATATATTAAATAAAATAAATTTCGAGGTTCAAAATCGTTGTATGATCATTTCTACATGAAATAACTCTGTTAGGGATTTCATGTAAAAATAATCATACAACGATTTTGAACTTCGAAATTTATTTTATTTTATAATTGGCTCTGTAAGTTAAATATTAATTACATTGAACCCTCCACCTGGATCATTTTTTAATATTAAAATATTAATATTAATTAGGATCGAGCCTTTTGGATTTACCTTCCTGCTTTTCCTTTTCGATTAGAGTTTTCATATTTTAATTTATATATATATATTGTTACTAAGTTGTTGAACTCGTAGGTTTTTTAACCTTTTGTTCATGCATTTACTTTTATAAAGAGTGCTCGATACAAATGTAGAGCGTTATACTGTGTTTGGTGGGGTTGCTGAGTTCGGGATGGGTTTTCCTATTTATCTTGTCTAGTGACGCCTTTGGGTGTTGTTTGGTTTGGGGGTTGGGGGTGTTGTTTTGTTTTTGGGCTGGTTTATTCCTCTTTAATTTTGGTTGTTTTGTATTGGAATAAGTTTTTTGGTTTGTTTTTTGGTTTTTTACGGTGTCGATATTTACATTTATTTTTCTACTATTTTACTGTAGCTTTTTTTTAACACAAATAAACGGTCTTTCCAACTAGATAATGTTCCTATCAACGAGATCACCTGAAGAATGAAGCAGCCTACACACAAGGCTAGCTTCGAAACGCGAAAATGTTAGTGTAGTGATACTATGAATTTATAAAAACATTGAAACAACCATTACAGGATATATATATATATATAAATATATATATATATATATATATATATATATATATATATATAGTTATTTTGGGAAAATGTATTACAATGTGTAATTGTTTTCTTGTGTGCGTTTAATCATTTAGGACTTCATCAGGATAATTTGTTACATTTGTGCGACTACACATATATAGCCCACCGGTGCCCCGTATATATGGATTTCCTCGAGCCACAAAATTAGCAACTCGGTCCCACCCTTTTACTGTGAAACCAATAAATTGTAAACGCAAGTTCTACTCCAGTAGCTTCTTTTCTCGCACTTCCCGCCTATGGAATTCCCTTCCATTTACTTCCCGACAGCTACAATCTTCAAGAATTTAAATGTAAAGTCAATAGTCATCTCCTCTCTCACTAATCTGCATCCTCTCACTCATGCTCCCTTCTTCATTCACTCCACTCTCGTTAGTATTCTCATCCTTCTCTTACTCACTTCCTGACACCCCCTATTACCTGTCACTCGTTCTCATAACTTTCCTTCTATGTGACCCCCCTGCAAAACAGTGGCAGTAAAATGCCTTGCTTGGGGTGATATGATTATAAAAAAATATATATATAAAAACACGCACATGCGAATATATATTCTGGTACGGATTTACAATTCTTTGAATACCATCAAAGAATTAAGATTCATTTGCACAGGAGTTGCTTGCAAGATTAAATAGCTCTTACTGTTTACTCATCATGGACTAGATGAAAATTACTCGTAGGAGGCATATTTCTGAGTATGAATTTTCCTATAGTATAATGGATGTTACAGTCTATTTCGCTCTTTGAGGAGAGCGAGACACCTGATTCGGTATATTTTAAAACGAAGACGAATGAGAATGATAAGCGAGAAATAAAAGAATACCTGATACAAATTATGGAAAGATGGAGCAGAACCTACCGTGGACAAGTATAAACTTGTATGCATATAAAATACATCCTCATGATTATTCATGTCCATATCTCCAAACCTAAGAGTTTTTATACCGAGCTTTGATCAAGATTATCGATTTCTCGGTCTATTTGCTTGAATCGATTCAGCAACTGAGAAAAGTTTTGCCGCTGCACGAGAGAAATCCTAATAGATGGAAAGACATGGCATATTGAACATCAAAGGGAAACGACAAGAGGAAGATGTGTCATTAGAAAAAAAAATATGGGTTTATAATTGTCGTTTTCATAAAACGCTTTTTAAGGTTTTCAGATTAGAGATGATTTGGGTTTTGTATTAATCTGTGAGCAAAATGAAAACCATAATTTAAGGGCCATCCCATGAAGCAGCTTTTATGATACTGTGTGTATTAATAGATGAACATTATTTAAAGTTAAGGATTAGTAAAAAAAAAGAAATTCCTGAGTTTAATCACCTACACAGGTTGCTGGAAATATCTAGTACTAGCAGTATAGCCCGGCGTTGCTCGGGTGTAATAAAAGCTCTAAAACTAATCCATGGTCCTGGAGCTCAGACACTTTGGACGTTGGAACGAAAGACTAAAAAGCAATAGTTGTTTCTAGTTAAAGCGAAACCGTAGACTGAAAAACAATCGAATGGATGTAAGTCAAATTTTGATTTCCTGGTATCGATATCAAATTTTCTGCACCATTGCAAGAACTGCAACCTTGAAACTTCTGAATATCGTTTCTTATGTCTTTGTGTATGAGTGTATCAAATTTTATTAATATCGGACCACCCCTTCTATAACCCGATTTTTTCGATCATCGATTTTCGATATTTATCGGTGGTACCTCGACACAAAACCAAGCTAAGAACACTCACAGACGCCTTATAGTACAACTGTGTAAATTTTGAAAAAAATCGGTTCAGCCGTTTCGTAGTCTATACGTAACAGACACACACACACACACACACTCACACACAGGAACAAACACAGAGACAAAGTCACATTTATGAATAAGTTTATATTACTGAAATACATTTGATATGGTCAACTGACAATCACAATTATAAAAAAAAAAGAAGTATGTGCGGCTACCTTTTATTGGTCCATGAATTTAGAAATCAACAACTAGCGTGAAGGCTAGATTTCCTGGTAAAAAAAAAGAGTTTCTCCCTCTAAAATGTTCCAGTCAAAATTTATGCCACGTCTGATTATCTTCAAAGATTGCAGTGTGAGCTCTGGTAAAAAAATGGTTACTAAGACATCAGGTTTATAAGTCCCAAAAATTCATACACGGAATGTATGAATTTTTGGGACTTATAAACCTAATGTCTTAGCAACTATTTTTTACCAGAGCTCACGCTGCAATCTTTGAAGATAATGACTTTCTCTATAACTCCGTATTACTGGTTTCTGCACATGAAGAAGACCAGAGCGTACAACGGCCGAAACGTCATAAACATGTCAATAAAGATGACAGCAACAGTCCTAATAGTCTAAATAATTTAAAGACTACATCATCTCAGAAGTGTAAACCAATATTAATATTTGTATTGTGTAATTTAGGATTACATAAAAAAAACTTTCTCCTTGTAAAATGGGGCTTATGGCCATATCACGTTAGATACACCGGTTCTCGCTCGATCGCCGAAGTTAAGCAACGTTGAGCCTGCTCAGTACTTAGATGGGTGACCGCATGGGAATACCAGGTGCTGTAAGCGTTTAATGACGGATGTGCGTTGTGGTGCAGGGATATCCTTTCGGAAAGAGAAATCATTGAGCCGAGTTCGAATTCCAGTTGAATACCCTGCATTCACTTAAGCAATGGTGCTCTTGGGAAAGGTATTAATCCGTCCCTTCCCTCCAGTTATGAGTTAAATAACAGGGTAGAACTTGGGGACACTCCCCTTAAAAACAAATCCCAATGAATCTTGATACTCGAAAAGAAAAAGTATTACGAGACACAAAAACTTATATAAAAACAACAATAAATTGGTGAAAGAAAAAGGTATTCAATCAGTTAGTTAAGTGCCATACGTGATACACGATTGGGCGATCATGTCTCGAAACAGACATGACTGACTGGGCAGAAGATTATCCCGCATTAGGTTGCCATTGCTTTCTGCGGTAGACTGGTTGCCGACCAAGGCTATAGAACCTAATCTGTCCTGTTATTTAACCATAACTGGAAGGAATAGGCGGATTAATACCTTTCCCAAGGGTATTTGCGCGTAAGTGAATGCACGGAATTCAACTGGAATTCGAACTCGGCTCTCCGATTTCTCGTTCCGAGCCGATAGCAAATAAAAAAAAATTTAGTTGGCAATAAATGACCCGCCGAGGTTCATATGCTATAAAACAAAACGACCAGCCAACCAACCAAAATGACGGTTGATTTGATTTTCAGTGAGAGATCGAGAGTTGATTTTAATGTACTGTCCTGAACACATCCGTGGAGACTAAGGTATCAACACGAAAGATTCTGTCTACTATGGTACATATATTTAAATATTATGGGGTGACTATATCACATTCATTGTTAACGCGTTGCATGAGAAACTACTGACATAATGAGTATCCCTCTCTCTCTCACTCTCTCGCTCTCTCTATCTCTCTCCTTCTCTGTATTTCTCTTTTTCTACGTCTCTTATGCCTACGAAATGTGAAGGATAATGTCTCTCTACTGATTCTTTGCTTTGTTATGTTCAGAAATATTTGCTTACTAGCAGTATAGTCAGGCGTTGCTCGGGTGTAATGAAAGCTTTAAAACTATT
Source organism: Ascarosepion bandense (assembly GCA_037127315.1). Classification (NCBI taxonomy): domain Eukaryota; kingdom Metazoa; phylum Mollusca; class Cephalopoda; order Sepiida; family Sepiidae; genus Ascarosepion; species Ascarosepion bandense. The sequence goes on from JBBBDQ010001459.1 coordinate 2,373,417, forward strand.
CCATGGTCCTGGAGCTTAGACTCTTTGGACGTTGGCACGAAAGACTAAAAAGCAATAGTTGTTTCCAGTTAAAGCGAAACCGTAGACTGAAAGAAAAATGAATGAAAGTCAAATTTTGATTTCCTGGTATCGATATCAAATAAGTTTTTTCGTCGTAAACTGAATTTTCAAGGCTAAATAAGTCCCCTGGGTAAATGGTATCATGGCTGAGACTAAGAACTACAATTATACCTACTTAGAGCCAAACCCATAACAAAAACTAAAATAAAGGGATGAAAAAAATACAGACATACAGGCAGATAAACAGACACACACACAAAAATTTTGCCTTATATATATATATATTATCGATTTTCTGCACTATTCTAAGAACTGCAACCTTGAAATTTCTGAATATCGTTACTTATGTCTTTGTCTATGAGTGTATCAAATTTGATTAAAACCGGACCACTCCTTCTATAACCCGATTTTTTATTATCGATTTTCGATATTTATCGGGGGTACCTCGACACAAAACCAAGCTAAGAACACTCGCAGACACTTATAGTACAACTGTGTAAATTTTCAAGAAAATCGGTTGAGCCGTTTCGGAGTTTATAGGTAACAGACACACACACACACACACAAACACACACATACACACACATGCACACACAGAGACAAATTCCATTTATAAATAAGTTTAGATGTAGGAACCTTCTTTTTTGTGTTCCTAAATTCCCTGTATATTTGCACAAAATGATTAAGTTACCCAACTCTTTCTTCTGCGTCTGCCTTGCGCGTATTAAGTTCTCCATATCTTCTCTCATAATATGTTCAACTCACGCATTATTTTTAATGCATTTTTCTCCTTGCTATTCTTACTAAAACTCCGTCATTACTTCGTTTGCGTTGTCCTTGCTCTTATCAACATTCATTACAAGAATCACATTAAATGATAAAGATTAGAATTTACATATCAGTCTAGCTCAATTTTTTTGTTTAGCGTTTGATCTTTAAATAATTTGCTAATTTTGCATTAAATCGGCGAAACGAGTTCACAGTAAAACAAGCTCCTCAGAAAACATGAGAATTCAAAGAAAATAAAGAAATAAAATTGATGGAGAGACATGATTGCTTGCGTTCAGAACGTACATAGCATTTAAGAGTTATTTTCTGAGAAAAACAATCTTGTCTCTTCCCGTACATCTTTGAATTTCTTTGCCAAACCCATTTGTTTTGTTTTTTGTTTTGTTTTTTGTTTTGTTTTTTGTTGCTTTATTTTATTTTTTTTTTTTTGTTTTTTGTTTTTTTTGTTGCTTTTTAAAGATTGCTAAATAGTTCAATTTTCACATTTGTTTCGTTTGGAAGTTGTCAATGTTTAACTCTTATTTAATGCCGTTACTTTTTTTTTCAGAAAAGTGCTCATTCCGTCTTCTTACAACTGTCCGTGAAGTCTTTCTTCTTGATTTCATGGGCTAGACATGTTTAATTAGTTGTTACATTTTTCTTCCGATTCAGCTATAAATTATGCATATTTAAAACGTTCTATAATATATATATATATATATATATATATATATATATTCAACTATAATGGGCCATTATCATTCTAATTATAAATGAAAAGTGTGCAAATATTGTTTCTAGTATAAACGGCCAATATATAACAATAGGCTTAATTAACGATCAATATTAACCGACAGTCACAAGTATAATTACAACTTGTTTTCGGCATCAAACTATCTCACAAATGTTAATATGCCGTAGAATACATAAAAAAAGGCGCAGTATTTCATTTTTTTTTTCTTTATAGCGGGTAGGATACAAACTTGCAGCTTTTAGAAATAAAATTATCACGAACAGCCACTCCAGCAGATATTAAACAAGTTTAAGAAGTAACATTACCAAAAATATTGTTTGATCTTCAAAGGTGTGAAATACAATCGAGAGACAGACGAAAAGGGCATTTTAATAGGACATTTCGAAAAGAAAATTAAAAAAAAAGATGATTCGAAACGAGGTAAATATGGAAATAATAAAAGCCTTTATGGCTATCGTCATCTTGTTTTACCACTGAACATATGGATGTCATTATCACTAAAGTTAATGCAACCATACACAACAAAAACAACTCATATATGGAACGAAGCAGAAGTTGTGGTTGCTATCGGTTTCTTGTAGATTCATTAATGCTATCGTCATCATTCAAATAAAAAGAATACTGCATGTTATCAGGTAGTTGTCATCAATGTTTTCGGAATTCCTTTTATATATTTTGTATCTGTATATATACATTTATATATCTACGCATACAGTCGTTATTGTTTCATATATTATGGGCCAAAAGTTTGAGCCCACAACCAGGATTTCAAAGACTTGCTTAAAAACTGAAGTTTACATGACTTTTACAAAACGTCAGGCCACAAAGACGTTCACTTTCTTAATAATTTTATTATATATTCAATAATAATAATAATAATAAGTATTATTATTATTTCCTTGGATTTATGTTAACATTTCTGTCCGGGTCCTAAACAGGACAGAAAAGGCTTCATGATAACTTCCAGTGAGATTTTTTGGTAGATCCAAACAAACCTAAAATAAAACCACGCATATCTTACAGCTCTTCGCAATTTATGAGCTCTATTTGTGAGTAAAAGCATTTATACTTCTTTAATTACCTACTAGGAATCACTTCAATAACTCTATCAAAAACCTTTTTCGTAAATTGGAGGGCCCTAACTGCAGCTGAAATCTTTCAGTTTGAAAATCTCTCAGATCCACAGCAGACACTATCAAGTGCTTTACTCACAAATTATCTTCTAACTACACACTTGACGCGTCTGGAGTTTCCACATTCAATTTTCTACTTAGAACTGAGGCTTAACTGAGTAATATATATAAAACCTCTTGTCTGGCCTCCATTATAATTTCTAAGCTTGACTTCCATAAGGCAAGCGGAGGTGCCGTAATTCCAAAACATGTCCTCTAAAAATTCTATAACTATTGTCTCACTGCTTCCTGATTTCCTGCTTGTTTGAAGTACTCCTCCGTATCCGTTGAGGCACCCACTGTCCCAAGTAAGTATCGCACTATTAGCTGAAATCGTTGGGTCACTGTATCGGCCCAGGAGGTTTATCTCGTCAGAATCCATTTCGCACCTTTATAATTATATCATTTCGACCGTGCATGGAATACTTTTGCCATATCTGCTATTCAACTTGAGGTTTTCGACAAAATTCAAAGGGGGATCTGTAATATAATCGATCCCAACATAGCAGCTGGCTTTCAGTTACTTTCGTATCGACATGATATGAGTTCCCTCTGCCTTTTTTTTTACAAGGCTCGTAAATTTTAATGCTTCCAAAACGATGCTGCTATCTAATACCCACCACAGACAATCGTTCATCCCGCCCATTAACATGGATCAGGCTTCTCTCCCTGAAAGCGAAACACTGCACCTCTCGGGTTAACTCTCACACGAGACCCCAAGTGGAATAACTATTTAGAATACAAACGGCTGCTAAAAAAAAGTCCGTTCTCTGTGTAGAGCCAGTAAGTTTTTCCCGTCCCAAACAATCCTGCACATATACAAGTCTACCATCCGCTCGTGCATTGAGTATTGCTGCCATATCTGGCCCGGTGATCCTGCTATCCACTTAGGTGTCCTCGACCGAATCCAACGGAGAATCAGAAGAGCCAACAACCTACCATGTTGTGTGTGTGTGTGTGTGTGTGTGTGTGTGTGTGTGTGTGTGTGCTAAAATTTGTTTGTCAGTCTGCTCATTTACTTACTCTATATAATTGGCTTACACAAATCTCAGCTGGAAATTTGTTGATTCCTATTTAAATTTATTCCAGTAAAAGTCATAAAATATAGAACTTTACGAATTTGTTATTTGTTATAATCTCTGATTCGGTACCACGCGATAAAACAGTCTCGCACGAACCCCGTCTTCAGTCTCCCGCCCCAAACTCTTCTTCATTAATAACATTCTCGTCATACTCCTTTGAGAAATTTCAACTTACAAAATCTTTTCTTATTTGCATCTTTTTTTTTTGCCTGTAATATTCGACAGATTTATTGGATTTGATCTAAAAA